>JANPWX010019815.1:1066172-1087859 GCA_024734555.1 Trochalopteron elliotii
AGACCGCGTGCTTGCAGCAGCAGCACTGGGCAGGAACACTTCCAAAGCCCGCGGGGGCTGGGACATGCCGTACTCTGCTCTTAAATCCCCTCAGTGCGGCTCGCAGTTGGGGGTGGGGGTGGAGAAGAGAAAAAAAAAATTAAAAAAAAATATAAAAAAAGCAGAAGCCTTTTCTGGAAAAGACTTCAGAAAGCCCTCGAGCTTTTCCTCGCAGTCCGACTTCAAAAAGCAGAAGAGCGCAGATGTCTTCGGAACAACCCCATCTGAACACTCGAAACTGATTTTCCACTTTTGTTTTTTTCTCAGTTCGCTGGAAGCTCTCTTGCATCGTCAGGTTTTAGAGCACTCAGCCACATCATTAGAATTTCTCTAAATAGGACCTCTGAGCCTTTTTCTTTTAAGTAAAAGTGGGGTTTCCCCGTCAAGAGCTGTGCCTTAGAAAATATCCCCAGATCTCATTAGCCCAGTTAGAGGAGTTAACTGCACAGGTAGCTAGCAGACTGCTTAAAGAAGGCTGTCAGTTTCTGTAAGTTCAGTGTATCTGTGTTTTATTCAGTGGCAGCTAAAAACTTCTTTGGTTTTAACCAATCCAACTTGAGGATAGGCTTTCTGAAACAGTCTTTGAGGTCCAGGAGTCACTGAACACACAATATGTTTGCTTCATTCTGAGCATAGGTAAAAAAAACCTTGTGTGTTAGGTGAGAGGTAAGGTTGTTGTCTAATGCTGTGCTCTTCTGAAAGGCTTTGGACAGTGCTGGTGGTAGAACTGCATCACAATGAAGTCACTGACATAAGTACCACACCCAGACAGAGCAGCACCTCTGCGGCTGAGGAGGAGACAGCGCTGCCTTGTTCTCCACTGGCTTCATAGCTCAGTGCCAGAGCCACCCTCCCTGCCAGCACTGGGCGATCTCAACTTTTCTTCAGTCCTATGGGGAAAAAAAATCCATTTCCAGCAGGATGAAAGTATGTCCGGGCATAATGCTTGAAGCACCTTGGCCTAAAGCTTTCCCTGTTTGGCAATAAGACAGGGGCAGCAGCACCATCTCTGAGCTCTTCGAGCTTGTCTGGGGGCTCCATCCAGCAGCACCTCCCTGTGCTCTTCACAACGGGGCTGTGGCATGCAGAGTGCACACTGCTTCTCTTAGACTGAACCCATTATGTCTTACCACTTCCAACTCCATGTCTACCCAAGCAGTAGTGCTCCTGCTTTACATCACCTGGCAGTAGACTGCACCACCTCTGTCATCTGGGTGCCAGTGGTGTACACTGTGTTTCGGAAGGCATTCTCCTCTTTCCCTACAACATCCCCTCTCCCGATCCTAAGCCTCTCGCCTGCTCCCCAGCACCACAGGCTGTCTTTAACCATCCATCCCAGGAGCAGCACAGGACCTGTCCCCTGCCCTGCTCAGCAGCACTCCAATCCAGTCATATCTGTCCTTTGGGAACAGGTGGGTGAAAACCTGTCTTTCCACCCACTGGAACAGCTTGCACGGGTCCTGAAGAGGTCCCTGTGCCCATCAGGGAGCTCTCAGGATGCAGCTCCTCTGTGCCCATCATCTGTGGCTGAATTGTGCCAGCGGGGCTGGGTGATGTGCTGAGGGGCTTCACCCCTCTCCCCCAGCCACAGCTGTGATGCCAAACATGCTTTGGCCCTGCCAGGGTTTTGTCCCATCTGTCAGACACCCTGGGGGCCCCGGGAGTCGGTGTGGGGGCACAGGCCGCTGATTCCCCATCTGTGCCCCATCTGAAATGGCTAATGCAGCGGAAAAAGAAACCACCCAGTGCCTGAATCCCCGGGGAGTTGATGCACTCTGCCTGCCTCTTCCCTGACAGGCTGAGGTCATGCAACTGCAGGCCAGGAGGCAGCTGATAGCAAAAGCAGGGCTGGAGTTCGGGGTGGTCACGTCCCTTGCAAGGCACATCCTCCTGCCCTGGGCACCTAGGTGGCTGATGAAGCCACTGCACTCCAGTTTGGAGCTTTCCCCCCACTATTTGTTTTGAGAGAAAATTGACCTTTTCTCTCTGATCCAGGCATCTAGCCTGAGTCACCCAGACATTTAGGTTGCCAGGAATATGTTCTGTGCCAAAGGACTGGGAAAGGAGAGCATTTGCCAGCCTGGGGCAGGATGGTCCTGCAAGCCTCTACTATGTGTGCATCTAGCTCTTGATTAGCTTCTCTGCAAAGGAGGGTGATGGAGTCCTGAAATTGGCACAAACTGGTGTTTCTTACACCACTGATCATTGTTTTCTGCAGAAGTGCCCTATTAAATCCTAAAACATTTCTGTGAATGAGCAATCAGCAGAGAAATGTGGTGGGGTTAGTACATTTATGAAGGAAATCTGTATTTTTTGTCCAAACGCTTGATATAAATTTGCAGGTAGTTATATTAAAAAAAATAAAAGTCACAAAAAGCTGACACAAAACCTGGCAGCTTGCTAAGAAGTTATGAGCTATGTATCACAGTCAGAGAGCACCCTTAACTGTTAAAGAATTTAGTTGTGAGCATACAGCATGTAGTTTTACACAACTCAAATAGAAATTTAAAAAAAACCAAAAACTCAGAAGATGGCAAACAGTCAAATCCAGCCTGTGCAGTGGCTAAACTGCTCCAAATTCCCCAGCCATGGGCAGTGATGGGGAGCAGGAAGCCAACACTGGGCAGGTGCCTTGCATGGGTGCAGACTGAGGTTGAGCAGGGCACAGGGAACGGGAGACAATCTCAGAAGCTGGTGACTGCGGCAGACAGAAGTGTGAAAGCACCATGAGGGACGGCTGGACCCCACAGCTTGGATAAAGGGGATTTGTGTGAGAAGTAGCCAAACTGCAAAGGCAGTTGCTAGGGGTATTTAGGGGAGTGGAGCCTTGCAAGACCAAGAGTGCTCTGGTACTGCTCTCAGCTGAGATTGCCCAGGTCACGGTACTGAAAATACCAAGTTTTTTGTATGCCAGGTAGCAAAATTGGTACCCAGGGCAAAAAGCAGTTATGGTGGACTGCTTGTTTGCAAAGAGTCTTGAGTATAAAAACCAGGAGGTCAATAAACAGGAAAATGGGTAAGACATGCAGTGTCAAGGGCTGCCAAGATGTGCTTGCCAAGCAAGCTCACACTTGACTACCAGAGTGGAAGCAGGGCAGCAAACCAAACCTGTTTTTCTGACTATAACCCATGGGTCAAACCTGCTTCTGGTCACAACACAGGGGTCATAGGGTGCTTTCTCTCATCAGCAGGGCAGCACCTAGGTGGATGCATGGATTGGGCATTGGTCTGTCAGTGCCTGTTCCAGCCAGATGGCACCAGTCTTCCCACCACTTTCTAAGACAAACTTAATTGTCTGGGTCAAAAACTCACAGCTGAAAATGCCCTACCTCACTATACCACCCCATAATAAAGAAAAAAAATAAGAAGGAAAACTAAAAAAGTAGTGTATTAAAGTCATTGTTCTGCAAAGAGTAACCAATGCATAAACTCTGTAATTTTTTTGCCAATAAAAATGTTGCTGTCTTGCTCATTATTCTCCTCTCACAGGGAAGTAGTACAGGAAACTCACTTCCAAATAATCTTTCCTTATTCAAAAGGCAAAAAAACAACAAGTAAGCAATCATCCAGGTACTCACCAGAAAATTTCTCAGGACATTGCATTTCAAATCAAAGAGACTCTCATTTGTCTTGAGGGAGAAGAAGGCTAGTAATATAAAAAAATAGTATCATTAAAAAAGCCTAACCAGGAACACCACTATCTACAGATGGAATGTCTGAGTTAATCATTTATTGGATTTTCCTTGTGTGTCTGTATTTTCTGGACACAGCTGGGAAAACATTTTTTTTCCATTTTACTCAGAATAATCTAGTCACCATCACAACCATTTTTTTCTGAATTAAGGGTGGAAAAGAAGGTGCAATTGCACAAGGGGAACAACAAACTTGGAGGTGAGGTACAGAGTAAGAAAAACTGGGCATGTGTAAAGATGGTAACCTTCCTATTATTTCTTTTAAGAAGTCAGGTATAAGTCATTATAGTAAGGCTCAGAGTGACAGCTACAGCATGGAATGGGCCAGTGAACACACTGGCTAGTTAGCCAGCTTCACTGTGAGAAGGCGTATGCTGCAAGCCACAAGAGTATCACTATTCTTCACTTTGCTTTTTCCTCACAGGTTGTCAGGTTTGTTTGGCCTTATACCCAGAGCTCCAGGAAACTTCCTTTTTATGGGTTTACTGACTCTTGTCCTGCTCTTTCATTCGTGGACAATTCTCTAGAGTCTTGCTATGGCCAGGAAACAATCCAGAGATTTCACTTCACTCGCTCCTCCATCTGACATGTTCATTGGGAGGAAAGGAAATTATCAACATTCCCTGCCCAGGGAGCCCTGTAACTGGCCAGAATTAGACCATTTGATGGGAAATTTCAAATTTGTTATTCTATCCAGCAGAGTGTGGAGATCTCCAATTTTATATTTATTTCCAAACCCAGGGACTACACAGCACAGTATGCTGTGGGAGTCTTTAGAAATTTCCTCATTAGCCCAAGTCAAACTGAAGAACCCAGAAAATCCTGCTGAATATCCCTGCTTTGGAAGGTTCTTGGTTACCTCTGCTGTTTCTGCTGTCACGTCCTCTCCTAATCTTAATCCTTACTCTTCCCCATGTCTAGCAAAACTGTCACTTTGGCCTTCTCTTTAGAAAGGGCTACAAGGTCCTGAAATCAGTCCATCTGTAGTACACAAGGGTAAAACCTTCTAAACAGGCTGCCATCCCCTTCCCAACAAACAGCCACAGATCCTGGATGTTTGTGTGGAACTAATGAACCAACAGCAGAGACAGGTTATTAAATCTTTTCTTTGCTAACTCCCTCCAAAAGTGGCAGCCCAGTGCAGCAATCATGGTGTAACCTAGGGGCCCTACTAAAAGTTTTCCACAGTGAAGACCATGAGGAGGGGTTCCAGCCAGATTGATGTTGGCCATGTTCTTCCCAAGCATCTCCAAAAGTGACAGAAATAGACAGTTGTTCCTAGGCTACCAAGCCCTACCAAGTCCTGCTCCTGCTTCTCCCCAGCACTAAGGGTACAACCTAGCCTTCTCAGTGGATGGGGGAAAGCCCTCCATCCTGCTCCTGACAGGCAAGCAAGAGGCTGGGCACAGGAATTCAGGACACTCCAACAAGTGGAACACCAACAGTGGAGGCAGGGAAAAGGAAATGTCAGCCAGCTCTCAGGAGCTTGGTGTTGTTTCTCTGTTTGGATCTTTGCCACATTAGATCATTAGATGGAGCTTTTTAGGGATCAAATCACCAAGACTTTTTCCCTTCCCCCAACTTGCCACATAAAGGATAAAGAACAGAATCACATTTTGGTTTCTTTGCAATGTCATCCATATGGCAAAGATAGATTTGGCCTTGGGAGAATATGAGGGAAGGGTTCTTTCACTCTGTCATGGTTGAAGCCCAGACGGAAATTAGGTGTCATGAAGCTGCTCACTCAGCCTCCTCCCCTCTCCTCCTTCACCCCTGTGGAATGAGAAGAAGAATCAAAGTAAAGCCTGTATGTTGAGATAAGAACAGTTTAATAGTGAGAATAAAGTAAAATAAAATAATAATGGTAAGTAATAACAATGATAATAGAAAAGAAACAAGTAATGTATGATGCAATTACTCACCACCCACTGACTGACCCAGACCTCCCCTTCCTGAAACCATATCATCCGCCCTTCCAGGGTACTCCCTCCGTTTCATATACCGGGCATGACGTTCTGTGTGTGGAACATCCCTTTGGTCAATTCGGGTCACCTGTCCCAGCCGTGCTCCCTCCCACTTTCATTTGCGTACCGCCTCCCCGGCAGAGCATGAGACAAGAGGAAAATCATCTTTGACTTAGGATAACCACAAATAATACCAAACCATCACTGTGTTATCAACACCATTCTCATGCTGAATCAAAAACCAGCCCTGTAACAGATACTGAAAAGAAATTAACCTGCCCTAGCTTAACAAGGACATGCTGCCTTGTACTACAGAACATGCATCACACCAGAATCATCAGCCCCACAAGTCAATCTGGCATGCACATCTCCAGCTCTTTCCCAGAGGATACAGTGCCTAGTAGAAAAGCAAAGGAATCATATAAGGAAAGAGACACCTTTCCTTCTCAAGTTGAAGCACCGAACCTTATGTTCGTCGGTTGAATCAGATTATCAAAGGCCATCTCAAAATATGTGAAAAACCTCTGGCTAAGCATGGCTTCTCTTAAGTCTTCAACTCAGAGCCTCATCTGCTTCCTTCTGCCACTGATTCCTTCTGCCATCCCTACTTTGTGCCTGTATTTGGTAACCAGATTGATTCATTAGCAAAGTAGCACATCTACACTATCAGCCACAAGAAAAAAAGAATGTTTTGCATGAATATCAGCAGTGGTGTTCAAAAGTGCATTCAAACACAACAGGTGAGGAGATACTGTAATTTAGCAAAAGAGAAATGGTCCAGTTGGTCTTTTACCCTCCTGACCAATATAAGTGATTCTACAAAGCATTATTCTTTCTATGGAAGCCTTAGCCAGTCTCACAGAAATCTTTCTGGTCTTGATTTCCAAAAGGAGATGCCAAATACTGTAACTGTATAATATGCTATCATCAGGGGAAGCATACATTTCAAGCCAAGATATGGTGGCTTTGTGGTTTTGACTTCCTTAGACACTGGCATATTCCTGTTGAGTCTCCTGTACAATTTTCCCTTTTTCAAGAGTGTCTTCTTTATCCTGCTACAGATGGTTCAGAGGACTGAGACTGCACATCAGACACAAAGCCAGTGAGACATGAAGGGAAAAGAACATTTCTTCAATGGTCTTTTTTTTTTTTTGGTAGGGTAGATAGCAGCTTTTTACAGGACTATCAGCACCTGGAAAACCCGAGTCAGGGAAGGACTGCTACAGCTACAATTGTGAGTTGCACTGGCATGCAACAAGCAGCCTTCAGAGCTGGGCAAATGTAAAGCATAACACCCCACTCTCCTTCCCAAAATTAGATAATTATGGCCTGTAACTCTGGCATGTTCATACAGCAGCCTCTGGCTGAAATGCTCCAGTCAAAAACACAAACAACATTGCTCTGAAGAGAAGTACTAACAAGATCACTTCCTCTGCTTAAACAAATCTACAAAGGGTGTTGACAGCAGAGAGCTGGAAATGGAAGGGCACATCTACATCCCTCCCCAGCTCTACCCAGGCAGTGAGCATGCATCAGTCACAAATGACAGGTGGAAAGCTAAGTGGGGACAAGCCCATTTCACTGGGACAGAGTCAACAGATCGTAACAGACCATTATTGGCTTTGGTCAGAACTGGAAGGCCTCAGCTGGCAGATCTCTCACCAGATTTTCTAAACAAAGGAAAACACCATTCATTCCCACAGCAGAGGACAGGAGCCAAAACTGAAAAAGACTCGAGACAGAAGTATCATGTGTCAGCCAGAGTGTGACACCAGAGACAGCCACTCTTGTGATACAGCACCATGGTAACAGCCATGGTCTGCTGTGCAGTGGGCTGTATCACCAAGCATGGGGGAGTATGGTGTTTTCTTCTTGTGTGGCTGGTTTCTTGGGACAGCCTGCCACACAAGGCTGCTGCACAGCCTACTGGGCTGATATCAGCCTGGAAGGGCCATATGAAGGGATGGAAAGCCTTAAAAGAGCAGCAGCCCTGAGGTGCCTGGGAGGACAGAGCAAGAAGGAAGCCATAGTTTTGCATCAAGAAACAGGGAGCATATGCCTGGCATCACACATTGAATATGTGGATAGAAAACTGGCTACCAGGGAAGACTTGCATCCTCTCTTCTCATGTAAATCTTCTGCAATTTCTTGCTCTTCTCCAAAGTCAGACACCAGACCTCCTTTCCCGGTTTTCGTCTTTGTCTCTTCCCTCTCCAAAAGTCAGTGTCAGCATGAATTCTCTAAATGTCCTCTGTCTCCTGTAACACCTCATTTCCCCACAACCAAACTCCACTTCTTGCTCCTTACAGCTCTGGCTTCCTACAGCACTCAAACCCATACCCCCAGCACTGGAGCTCTCAGTCCTCCTGCTCTCCTGCTCTGTAGCACTGCTGCCCTATTGGTGAAGAGTCTCAGCCTCACTGCCCCACATCCCAACACTCACGCTCCCTATCTCCTTAGCAATCATTTATCTTATTAATATTGCTCTTTCCCCAGCTAATTGTTAATTATCACCCTGCCCATGGCCTGGAGTCAATGAGATGGGGCACAAATTTGACATTTCATATTACCTGAAGCAGCTGGAAAGATGTAGGAAGTTCCTACCCACCCCACCCTCATTAGTTCCTACCAGTTCCATTCTGCAGTTGTGCCAAATGCCACATTTAACCAGGCACACCATTTGCTCTTGCCAAGGAGCATCATTTTGCATTTCAACTTATTTTTTTCTACCTTTTTCCCCTCAAATTAATTGCCGTTATCACCTTTGCTCCCCCTACTCTTTGCCTCAGCCTTACTCTTCCATCAGCAACAAGGTAAAGCAGTTCTCCCCTGCTCCTGTGCTACAGCCCACAGCATTAGTTTACACCATTGCATATATCTTCCTCTGCACCCCAGATGCCTGTACTAAAAGCCAGAGTAGCTGCTATACAGCATCTATCTCTTCCTTCCCCTTATTTCCAGAAAATCCTCACCAGGAATGCAGAAGGCATGAAATGGACAATGGAATACTCTAGCATGAAGATCCAATTTCCTCCAAAGCAGGTTTTATCTGAACAATCGAGGGTGTTGGTAGGCCTTGCCTGTCATTTATCAGGCATTTATCACTCACCACGACCATGTGGATCCAGTACCTACAGGTGGAAGAGATGTGCTGCTCCTGACTTCCTCGAATCCAAAAATCCTTATTCATTTTGTTTCCAAAAGCTTGATTTTTTCATCCACTGCCATATTGACTTCTTACAATTCCACCAAGCCAGTTTTAGAACTCCCTAATTATCTCAAGATCAAATCCAACTCAAAAATCAGCCCAATGGAAAAAGCTGCTCAATTGCACAAGTATATGTTCCAATCCTTCAAAAATTTTCCAATTATATATTTTTAATTAGAATGCTAGATTTTGATAGCTAGGTACAGAAGCAACATGCTGTTTTCTTCCCTTTTCTTGATGTCAGAAATAGTCTCTTCTGGCTTGAAGAACTTGCTGGATTCATTTTCTGAGAGAAGCAGATGAAGAAGTATGTATGTTGAGGAAGTGATAACTATCTGAGACAGTTGTGGGAGATACAAGCTTTATTCAAAGCCTGCTTGAATTGGTGGAAAGTTATCACTGCCTGCCTCGGCCTTTGAAGTCTCTCTTGGATCTTCCCAAACTCTGGATTTTCAACGGCTGTCTTAAAAGTAAATTTTTAGTCTGATTCCAAACCTACTGAGCATATTCAACCTTCACTGCCTTAAGTACTAGTGGCAAACAGTCATTTGTGCTCAGGCTGTGTGCAAGTGTTTTCAAGTGCAGGAGAAGCAATCTTAATTATAGTTTTTCATATTGGTAGGCTTGTCTGAAGTCCATGGTGCACACTCATGAATTAATCCTCCTACGCCACTTGTCCAAAATGCAAGCCCTAGCAATCTGATTCTCAGATTAAACAACCGAGGTAGAGAAGTTAAATGACCTGATCAAAACACAGATGCAAGGGAGTGTTGCACACAATATGAAAAGGCTGCTCTTTGCATGGCAATAAACCAAATGTATCTCAGCCAGGTGCCCTAAACACAGTCCCTACTAAACACATGGTTAAGTCCCACTACAGGTAGTCGCATACATGAAATTAAACAGACACACCACTATTTTATAAATCCAGGACCTGAAGATCTCTGATTCACATTCACATTTTTAGCTGGTCAAGAACTGTGTTGAATGCATCTACTATATTTGAAGTAGCCACAAAATAGCCAGCCAGCCCAGATGCCTCAGGAGTGAGTTCTGTGGAATGAGGCATCAAGGAGGGCCTGAATTTCCCCAGGTTGCCTGGGCTTGTTAGAACTGTATGGAAAAAGAAAAGAATGACATTCCTGAGGTACTCGGGTTTGTCCCTCCATCTCTCTTCTTGAATGGGGAAAACATTTCAATCAATGAGCTCAGATTAATAAACCTGATTCACACCTTGGATTTGAGTTTGAAGGGATTTTCTGAATGGGATGGAAGATTTTTGCCTCTCTTTGCAAGTCAGTATTTGTAAATGTGTTAGTGTCTCCATTGATACCAAGAGGAGATCACTGTTTTCTGTAGGTAAAATGTAAAGGCTCAGATTTTCCAGAGAACTCCTCCAGCAGTTCTTTAGGCACACCTATGAAAAGCAAACAGTTTTGCAGTTTTGCTGGATATTATCAAAAGCCAAGAATACAATGGAAAATGTGTCTATTTCCCATTATGGGAATGTGATTATTGCTAAAGTAACTTACTTAAATAATGGCTTTGATCTCTAAAGAAAACAAATACTGCAGGCTTATGATGACACACAACTATCAAATCAACTGGTGGCATGACAGGAATCCTTTTTGCATTTCCTGCATTCTCCATGCATGTCCTGCAGGGAATGCATTTTTTAAATGGAACATATACATCACAAAGGTAATCTCTGTATTGAGGCTATGGACCTCAAGCCATACAGCTGCACTTGATGCAGCCTTAGGATTTGCAAGGTTTCTTCTGGATATGAAACATTCAAATACATGAAAAGACTCATTGTGCTACATGTACTGAGGTAATCTGTCAAAAAAAAGATTGTCAAAAGTCTTCAGTACTGTTTAGGAAGCCATGTTTGAAATTAATAAAGCCAGAAGATCTCTGGGATCCAAGGACTACTTTACAAGACCTGGCAGGGGTTGGGCATAGACTCCAACATTTTAATCTGGCTGACGTATGTGGCTGCAGATCCAGTAGAGGAAGTTGGTGGAAGTGAAGAGAGGGATACAATCTGCCTTAACAGCCATCACAGTCATGGGTTTTCCTATACATCAGAGCCTGTAGAATATCTGGCAGATTATAGTATACACACCACACATCTCTACCTACAACTAATGAATCTCAAACAACCATGATCTTCTCTAAGACAAGACAAATCACCAGTCAAAAACTCTCTTTATGGACTGGAATCATCTTTCAGATATGACACTAGGTATTTCGAATGGTATTGCAGTGATAGACTAAACAACTATGGGAAAACTCAAATGGTTGGAGTGCATTGGAGGATGAAAGCCATCCTGGAAAGAAACACAGTGGAATGCTTTCAAAGAATACAGGATGTTGCAGTAAATAAGGTAGAGTACAGACCACCCAAAACTATTAATGTAAGGACTGTGTACCCTGTGAGAGAGAACAAAATGTGGAGAATGCCTACTAGCATTGCTCCTTTACCCAAAAAGTTCACGGTTCAATCTAAGTGATATTTTTTAGAAGTCAATGGTCAGCTTCTAAAATGTCAATAAATCACATGTCAAGGAAGCTAATAAAGGTGCTCTAGAAGGAAATACTTGGTACTGAGGTTCTGTGGTTCCCCTCTTGACATATCCGGGTACGCACTGCCTTAGTTTCTCCCTCTAGTCCCAAAAGAAGGCAACATCAGAGATGGGACCAACCTCAGTACTTCTGTATTCAGTCCTGCCCTTCAGCCACAAGAGTGGCTCATTTGCCCACAGTCTGCTGAAGCTGTACTAAGAGCACAGCTGAACCCTGAACTACAATCCATCCTGAACGGGGAATTTATATTTATCAAAGATACAAAAACAAATACTATAAATATTAAAATATAAACATATTCATATACTGTGTGCTCCCCCAAGGAGTCTGCTGGGTTTGTCCTCCATGCTTTTTCAGGTTCACGCTTTCTCAAGTGCCTAACTTGACCAACACACAGGCAGCAACAATTTGATAAAACAGTTCTTGTTTTACCTGGATTTTCTAAGAAAACAAGAGCTTATGGTATTATGCTACCTGTTATCTGTTTGTTCATCTGTCTGCTTCCCATAGCATCTTTGGAATTAGTTAGCTAATTTCAAACAAATGTAGGACAGAGGTCTCAGGGACAATTAATTTAATGGAAATCGGCACTTTATTTACGTTCGTTCCAAGGCAAAGACAGGCAGAAGTAAATCTATTTGGTCAGCAGTCGGCATTGGCCAGAGATTAACTCATCTAGGCATTTTTTCCCTGCCAGAGGTATCCAGCAGGACACAAATGGGAGATGGGAAATACTGACACAAGTGCAAGAGATATGCCCAAAAGAGTGAATCTCTAGGAAGAGAAACTTCACAAAATGTGTACTCTTTGTTACCATTGGCAGAAGTTCCTTGTGATACATGTGCCTGCCAGCAGGCAAACAAGGCCATAGTTTGGTGATTCAACACTAACAACACAACTGGTCCTTTCAAATCCTACCAGCTCTTAACTGGAGGATTCCTTCATCCTCTTTGCTAGCAGAGGGAAGAGCTCCTGATTACCAAAGGGCAGGGTGTTCTTTGGTGAACACCCAAGTTGCTGTCCCAACATCACAGACAGAGAAAGAATAATGAAAAGATCAGCAGAGCTGAATTATGGCACAGCATTTACCCTTTTTCATCATTCCCTAAGTCTGCATCGATCCCAGCAAGAAATTCTTAATGGCACATAGAGGGCAGAGCTGCATTGCAATGTTTAATCTTCAAGCATCTTTAATTGTTCTGGTAGTCACACAAAATGTAGAAGGCTCAGAGGAAAAGGGCTGGCTCTTGGCAGTAGCTGCCTGTTATCAAGCCACTGTAAAAATCTTTAGGTATAAACACAAGTTACTTTGTCACAAAAATTGACATTATCTTAGACAAGATGTATGGGGGGAACCTGGAAGGTCGAGTAGTTCAAAAATGTCACAACTTTCTTGAGTCAGGAAAGAAAAGGCTACAAGCCATTAAGCATTACAGGATCTGCGGGTGATTAGCAGAGATGGCAACACATGGGTAAATTACTTAGCATTTGGTCAAAGTGTTGACCAAGGTTTTACAAAATGGTATTTTTGCTCCCAAAATGTCAAATAATGCCTCAGAGTAGGGGGCAGAGATAGGGGGCTAGGTGCAGACTGATGGGTATCTTTAGATTGTTTTCCCATTGCCCTTGCATGCTGCATGGGCCATGTACATCTCATGGACTGTTTCTCTGCAGTCCATATTTCACAGGATAAAGATGCTCATCTAGCCTACACCAGCTGTGTGAATGCATGAACATCATTTTAACCATCCCTATTATTTTTGGGCCTGATATCCTTCCTTCTCCCATGTAATCTTTTCAACTGTGTCACTATCTTAACAAGTGGAAAACATCTGATCTAAATTTCCCTTCCTGTAATTTCAGCCAGCTGCATTTATCTTATCGAGCAGAGAGAACAGATTATACCTTTCTCTCCTGAAGCACTCCTGTAATTACATGAACAAGGATCATATGACCCCCAAGTTACCTCTTCTCTAAATTAAAACAACCCTGGCTTTTGTTCAGCATTCCTTGTAAGTCCTGCTGCCTGTGTAACTTGTTTGTATTGAGACAGGCCTAGCAGCCAGATAAAGCAAAAATGCAACAGTCTATCTTCTCATTAGACCTGAGCAGTGATTACTGAAGCTACCAAGTGTGAAGAAAATGTTCTAGACTTGTAGAACATTTTTGGGACATGGAGCTAGAAATACCTAGATTTAAACTCAGGTTCTGCTGCTGCCGCCAGTCTGATCCTGGGCAAATTGAATCCCAGTCCACAGTTCCTTCACTTGTGAGACAGGTCTAGAAATAACAACTTGCTTTACTGAGCAAAGGATGGCCAAAATAATTTAAAGCTGAAGATTGTACAGATGTTGTCAATTCTGGTGCAAGAGCTCACTGTTATGACAGTCTTCCAGGTGGCCAGGTGTCCTTTTAGAAGTTACTTCATTTTTTTTTTCTAAAATATTCCAGGTGTTTTTAAAAAAATCAAAGTTCTTCAGGAGGACTACATCAAACTGTTGGGATATCAGTAGCTTCCAAGTAAACATGGGGAAGTTCAGGACTTCAGAATACTAGGAACCCCCTGGGTAAGTATTGATATTTGAAGCTCTCCAAGTGAATGATTAAACCAATTTGCCTAATGTTGCTGTGACCCATGAGTTTCCCAATATCAAGCCATCCAAGCCTGCTGGGAGGATTCTCTCTGTAATAGGTATATTCCTTCCTGGAAGCTGATTACAAGTAACAGAATACTTCCCAGTGTAGACTGTTTTTATTCTTGTTTCACTGTAGGAGAGATCTACATGGAGTCACTAAAAACACTTACTTGATGAGACTTCTTTTCCAGACTGGAACTCTCCATAAAATCATCTTCCCTTAGTTGTGCTAGCTGAGAGACTCTGTATCAAAGCTTCATACACGTTTCCTAACTTAAAACAAGAAGGATTTGATTTGTTCTGGGTTTAATACATTAAATTCTAAGAGACATCTCTCTTCAGAAGCATTTACAGAGAATACCATTTCAGAGCATTTTCTGAAATAGTGTGGGCATATTAAAAGACACTAACTTTGTTTAACTCTTTATTGAAAGAATATGTCCCACATAAGTTGATGTAAGCAAGCAAAAAGAAGCCTGTGTTTTTTTATAAAAGGGGGTGTGCACTAATGTAAATTAACAATCCCCAGGTAAGTCAAGCCCACTTGCAAACATTCTTCACATTGCACATCCACTCACTGCACTACAGCCACTCCTGTGTGATAGCACAAGTGCTAAGGTTTAATCTCACAGCTCCTCTGCTTAATACCACTCTAGGGACTGCTTTGAGGAGCATGGTGGCAAAACTTGTCTGTTCTGCTCCCAGTCTCCATCCTCTTAGCCCATTGGGTTATTTAACTGAGCTATACGCAGCTCAGCATGTTTAACCTGTGTTAACCATAGCTTGCCCACAAGTAGATCAAGTAGTTCAGCCTTCAGCTCTGCCCATTGCACAGCATCCAGATCAGAAGGACAGAGACAGGGCTGGCACCATGCTGGATAAATGCTGCAGTAGCTGACGTGCTGCTGCAAATTTGCCCTGTGTGATTAGCACCAATCTGCAGCTCATTACCCTAAAGAAAGATCACTAGTGCCTCCTGAATTTTAGCAAGAGACATATAGCAGGGAACCTCTCATCTTGCAATACCAAGAAAAGCAAGTTTTTTAAGGCCTGAGGGAAGAGCAACCAAGGCAGAAACAGACTCTTATTATCAGTGCTCATTTCAATGCAACTTCAGGCAAAGGAAGCCTTGAAAGAGGTTATTTACTGAGAGTGGAAGAAGGGATAACTTTTCCAGGCAAGTGGGACAAGGCTGTTTTTCTACAAGAAAAAGATATTTATCTAAGCAATTCATCAATAATTAGGAGAGATGAGCTTCTGGAGTTATTAACCCTTGCTTACAAATCTCACTTACTATTTTTGGCTTTTCATTTTTAAAAAATCTTCTGGAACTTTATCCCAAACTCAGGAGCTGAATTAGGACAGAGGAGCTTGCTCACAACAAAAGAGCAATATGGTTTGCTGCCTCTAACCCTAATGAGGCCAAGTGCAGCCATGAGGGAGTTGCTTTCATTAACACAGGCACTGGGACTTTTGCTGCAGGCTGCATGGGTCAGTGTCATGAGTAGTATTACTGGTATTACAGTGGGTCACACATAAAGAGATAAAGAACAAAATACTTAGAAATGAGATGCTTACTATGTGCCAGCATTGGTGGATCTCCACCCACCTTGATGAGTCCCACAGTAAATGAGCAGAGCTGTCCTTAGACTTGGGGCAGTGCAAGGGTCAGTCACACCCTCCCCACACACACCTGCAATGCCCGCAAAGGACTGTGTTTTTTCTCCACCTATGGGCTGGGCCTGGCATGACACTGCAAGGCAAGAAGGTACCTTCTCTGGTCAGCTGCCTGACACTGGACTCTCTCTTCCTTTACAAAAATTTGAGGCAAAGGGTATTTTGTCAGCTCTATGACATAAGGTCTCAGAAACACTAGGAGGTTAGGAGGCATAATATTTTTCCTCAGCTGAAACCACTCAGGATTTCTCCAAGTTAAATATGGCCAGGTCTCTATGTAGAAGACAGAAAACATGGGACCAAGGAAGGGTGGGGTGGCCCTGAAAAAATGATCTGTGTGTGCTACCTGGCTTTACCTACTCTCATACAAGAGATGTTAGAGCCTGACATAAAACAATTTTTAGCTCCCATCTTACATTCACTTCTCTTCAAGAAAACAGGAGTTCACAATGATGTCAAGGTGTAAAAAAAAAATTACTTGTTGGTAGAACTGCCTTGTTGAGATTTAAAGGTTAACATGCTTCAGTAATTTCAGAGCTAGTGGGAGGTTAACAAAGCTTGGGGAGAAGGGTGTACTGCTGATAGTGGACAAAAACAAAGCAGAATTTGTGTGCCACAAGGACTTTTGGCACAGCTCCTACGATAAGGAAGAAACTAATAAAGCAAACACAGCAACTGTGCTGAGACCAGCTCCAACTGGATAAAAAGTAATTCTGGCAGAGGGAGACAGGGACCACCGACTCACAGCCCACCAACTAAAGAAACCCCTACCAACTCAAAAGAAATCTGTATGTGTGAACTAATTATTATGACAAGAGAGATAATAATTTAACCAGTAGAAGATATAATACTAATTGATAAGAGAACTGTGTAACTTGCAGACAATGAGCTGTGATTTGTTTGCTAAAATATACAGCTGGTGTAAAATTCTGATGACTGGGGGCCAGCTTTTTGTGGGTAACCACCTAGCTCATACTATGCACAAACTAGAATAAAGAAACAGAAATACCTTGTCTCAGTGTATGTCAGTGCTGCATATGAGACAAGAAGAATGCAAGTGCACCTTTGGCTAAATCCTAAAGAAAATCTCACTCTCTGCTTCCAGAGGAAAGTGTGTCATACACATAAAGGAGAAGCAAGTAAGAGAACCCCGTAGAGAGTTTTAGCTAAGGCAAGGTGATCTGGGTGATTTATCAGCATCACTTAAGGTCTTAATTTTATTAGGGAAAATGTAGATTGAGTCAGTTAGTATCTGTGAAGTAAAAAGTCAACCCAGTTAGGTCTTCCCCATATAAGCCTCTCATGTTGAATCCTTTCAGTGCCCTTTGTAGCAAAGGCCTCCCAGTTCTCAGCTGCATCATGCTTTAAATATCTACAGTGTGAGAAGCTACCTTATGTCACCCCATCTGTGAAGACATGCAAGCACAGCATTTGTTTTTTTTTCCCAATTAACTAAAAATGGATTTACTAAAAGGAATATTTCACTCTCAGCTTTTAAAAATATCATTTGCAAAGCCCGAGTAGATATTCTGAAAGATACAACTGCAATTAGAGTGATCAAGTAATACACATAAACAATTAATACTATTTTTAAATATTGTAATATTTTTGGCCTGTAGACAGGGAAGAGCTTTTTAAATATATATAATTCAGAAGTTTTGAATAAAACCATTTGTACAAAAACAAATGGAGGATTTCAGTGTGTGTGTTAACACATCCTTCTTCTGGAATCATTAAACTTTTATAGATTTCCCAGGAAATAAAAAGAAAGGAAAAATCCATTAATGAATGAAGAAACAGGCCTTCTAAAAAAAGAATAGAGAACATTTATGAATGTTTTCTTTTGAGCTTAATTCAAATGGACATAGTGGCCTGCCACCAGGTTTGTGCTACAGCTACTTGAAAGATGAGCAAGAGAGCATTTTGATACAGTAGAATTTATCTCCTCCAAGACTTGATATAAGCATTGACACAAAGTGTCATGATGATAAACATCAGAATTAAGTGTTTTAAAAAACCCAAGCAGTATAAAGCAGTTCCCTAATTCCCTTCCACATAGCCATAAGCACCTGCTCTGCCCTTTTTCTTCCAACTGTGCAGCTCCGAAAGACAGTCTCTCAGCCAGTCCAAGAGAGCTGATGGGCTCCATGCTGGTGTGGTCAGGGAATGTGTCAAACTGCAGCACATACTTGGGTGTGGAGTAGATAAATCCAGAGGGAACAACACAGACCTGCTTCTCACAGAGATGAACTGCTATGTTGTTGTATTGCTGCCTTCTCCAGCAAAGCAAAAACATGGAACCAATTTAATTTGTGCTTGTACACTGCCTGGTAGAGCAGCTGCATTATGACTCTGGTTCAACCGTGTCCCCAGGCCCTAGGTACAAAGAACACTAAGGTGACTCTTACCCCTGTTAAACACAAAGATGACATTGGTTCTTTCAGGCATTCTAATCAGTTCTACACAATAAATATTTATACACAATACAGAATGAATTGTGTTAATGAGATGAGGAATGCACACTGGCTAGGAAAAACAGAGAAGAAAATACCAAGTTTGCTAAGTTATTATCCAGCTTTTCATATGGAACAGCTGAGAGAATGGAAACCAGAGGATATTTACATGTTCTGGCCTACTGGGAACATACCAAGAGGCTGCATTACATTCAGGAATGTTGCCTTGTGTGCATAGCAGGAAACCACTTGTTGCTTGCTCACACAGCAGCAGATTGAGAGAGAGGAAAAGAAGCACTCAGTATGAGAGATCTGTGAAAACCTAACAGCAAAAAGCCCATGTCTAACAAACTAAACAAGCTTGTTGCACACCTTTCTCAAGCCTACAAACAGCACAGCACTGTATAATGGAAACCCTGCTGCTACTGAAAGAAAACACATGGTGCATTATATCCTCCTATACTTTTGAAAACTGCCCTTCTGAGAAAGGAATTCAAGCTGAAAGATTTATGGAGAAACAGAAGGAAATGTCTTTGTTTTATCACTCATGCAATAGCAAACTGGAAGCTGTGATTTGCTGGAAGCAAATGGGAACATCCCCCTAGCTAAGGAACAGGTATTGTGCTTTCTCATTTTCCAGAATTCTGAGTTACTTTGTGTTTAAGCAAACATCACAAAGGAAGTTTAAGCTGCCTTTGAAAGCATTGAATATTTTGGTACCTTTTATCCATTACCACCATCTCACATGAAGTATAATTCCTACCCAGACCCACATTCACAAGACACTTACAGATAAGATTAAAAGTGTTTCCTGTTCCCTGGGAAAATGAGAATGGATGAAAATGTTTCATGCAGGGATTACAACATGCACAAATCACTTTCTTACATTTTGTCTACACGGAGCTGTGGCTTCCAATAGAAAGAAAACTTTTGAATAAACTCTACTTGGGCAGCTCTGTCAGTCACAGCTACATAAATTGCATGTGATTCATGAATTCAGTACCAAACTAAAAACGTCCCATCAACAACAGGATTCAGTATGAGTTCTTCCACAAGATCAATACTGTCATTCCCAGATGTTCAGTACCATCTGTGAGCTGTCTGTGAAGCAGACCTCCTGTTCCCCATTCTGTATATTGGTAAACAGCCTTTTGAGTGGCTGACAGGAGTTGGAGATACAATGCTCTCTCTTTACTGCTGTCTCTGCCATGTCCGCATAGAAAGACAGAGATACCCATGGACTTTTAGAAGATTATGAATAACAAAATACCAGGAAGTACAGCAAACCCAAATTCCAGGTAAAATCGCAGAGCTGAAAGAACAGTCTTCTCAACAAATTTTATCTTAGTCACTTACTTGACTGCAGTTTTCTCAGATTTACTTGCTGTGCAAAATCATTTGCTGACTTGTTTCAGGGAATCATTTCAGGCCTTCATTGAATTCCAGGGCAGTTCTGTACATTTTAACTCTGCACTGTTTTGAACTGTTATGCTCAATTATGAAAATCATGATCACTTTTGTATTCCCTGACTATACAAAAATAAATTAAAAATCAAAGCTTCTTCTTGGCTATTCAGGTTAGCAAGAACAAAATCTGCTTTTTATCACTACTCACTTCAAATCCTGGCTTGTGTGAACTTTACTGATGAGAAAGCAAACACAGAAAATATTCAAATGATAGAAATAAGAAAAATAAAATCTTTTAAAAAAATAAAGTCTTTTAGAAATGTGAAGGAATATTCCACTACAACGTGGGTATGAAGAGCATTACTTCAACCATACACTGAGATAAACAATGGAGAAGTTTAAATATTTTGGAATTTGCCATTTCATTCTTTGCCTTCAGCTGAAACACAATTTGTTCATAAGTGAAAAAAAACCCTCCATGTTAAACCAATTTTACACTGGCAGCAACTGCGTCAGTAATCACACTTCATGTCATTCTGTGATCATGTGATTCGGCTGGAGAAACTCTGAGACTTACTTCATGCCATATTGCAAAAAATCTAGAACAAATATAACCACTTGCAAAATAACATATATCGTATACACAACGTAGGTGCTTCATTCTTTCCACAATACTCTTTTTGTTAGAACAACATTTTCTATCTTATTTTAATTTAGACCATCTTTTTTCCTGAATTTGTCTTTAACAAAATAAAAATTTGTTTATTGTGAAAAAAAGCATGAAAGCTCCATAGGCATGAATTCATAATTTCTCTTATCACATTTAATTCCATGCAGAGACTCTCAAAATCAATTATTTCGTGTGGAGGAAGGAATGTGCTGCCCCTATTAAGAGGAATCATAAAAGATGCCTTGTAAATTTAGGTAGTCTTCCATAAAGCATCCTTTGCTAGGAGCAGATTAGTCTCCCAAGGAAAAACTCTAGATTGCACTGATACCAGAAGAAAGTTTATCTTTATATTCATCTTAGTCAATATTTGACCCTGTGAAGACATAGTCTCACCCATCACAAAATCTCATCCCTTGGTAAGTAACTATGTGGTTGGAAAAAGTCTGCAGTTGGGCCCAGAGCTGTAACGGGGGTGAGGGTTCCTGGCACTGTGCACAGCTGGCACCTCTGGTTTCACCCAAAAGAACACCACAGAAGAGTGCCATGCGATTTTCTTAAGGAGGAGAACTGCTGATGAAGGATTTGTATCTGCACAATTTGAAGTTTGATTCTGCAAAGCAGGATCAGTGTGATCAGTTTGAAGTTTGATCCTGCAATGTGGGTGATTTTATTGAGTGATTTGCCCCAGGGCAGCCTGTGAGGAACAGGGTCTCAGGTCTCCTCAAGCCGTTAGGAGATACTTTTTATTGTATTCAGGTGCATGGGCAGAGGTAGGGATAACACATTTCAGGCACTGATGCTGGGTAATTTAAACGAGAATTTCTCGGCTATTGCCCCTAGTTACAGCTAAGGTAGACTTAATTTCTTTTCAGTAGCTATTACAGGGCTGTGTTTTGGATTTGAAATAAGAATGCTGTTGGTAACACACTGATGGTTTGCTCTTCTGCCAAGTCGTGTTCATCTTAAGTCAGGGACTTTTTTTTTCCCCTCGTCTCGTGCTCTGCCGGGGAGGCGGTACGCAAATGAAAGTGGGAGGGAGCACGGCTGGGACAGGTGACCCGAATTGACCAAAGGGATGTTCCACACACAGAACGTCATGCCCGGTATATGAAATGGAGGGAGTAACCTGGAAGGGCGGATGATATGGTTTCAGGAAGGGGGGTCTGGCCCAGTCTGCGGGTAGTGAGCAACTGCATTGTTACGCTTGTCTTTGTTGTTGCTTCAATGATTAAACTCTTCTTATGTCAACGTACAACTTTTAATTCGATTCTCCTCCGCATTCCCCCGTTGTGAGGGGATAAGAAATGGAGGGCCTATGCCTTCCACATCCCGATCCGTGCGCCCCCCCCCCC
>JANPWX010019815.1:1088229-1191305 GCA_024734555.1 Trochalopteron elliotii
GGGGGGGGGGGGGGGGGGGGGGTGTCAGGCTTTTCTCCCAAGGTAATAAGGGACTGAATTAGAGAAAGTGGCATCAAGTTGTCTAAACCAGGAGAGGTTTAGATTGGCTATGAGGAAAAATCTTTTCACTGAAAGGATTGTAAACCACTGAAACAGGCTGCCCAAGGGAGTGGTGGCGTCACCATCCCTGGAAGTGTTTGAAAAACGGGTAGATACATCACTTGGATATGGTTTACTGGTGGACATGGCACATCTGGATTCACAGCACTGATGCAATGCTGGAGTCTTCTCAGCCCAGCTAGCTCTCACCGCAGCACCACACGGAGAATGCGACCCAAAGAGCAGCTCAGAGCTAGTGCTCTACGGCAGTCAGTTTTAGTAAGGCGCACGGCAGAGATAAAGGACGAGATCTTCAGTCTGGGTTCCAGGAAAGGATATATTCTCTGAAGCGTCCAGGGACTGAAGACAGCTAACACAGGCTTGCGAAGACTTACAAACATGGGAGGTTACAATTCTTCAGCCAACCAGGAGAGGGTATGGCAGCAGTAACAGGTGGGGCTTACATTTTCAGGGACCAGTGGGAGAATGGAAGGGTGGGGAGTAGGTCACATGGGCCAATGGGCCTTCATAGTTTGAGGGATTTCCAAAGGGGAGGTCCAAGCGGGCCTAAGGGCGGATTGACAGCTAGATAGGGTGACCGGCAGGGAACTTCTAGAACAGGGACAGCGTCGAGGTGTGACTGATTGCAGTGTAGGAGGGTACAACTTGGGAACAAACCATGAACCTAGGGAGTAACAGAGCAAATTATAAAAAGAAAAACACACCACAGCATAGGATGATCTTAAAGTAATTCATAAACAAATCTATTCTGTGGCTTGAGTTGCATGGTGCTTGTGCCTGCAGAATCTTGTGAAATAGGATATGTCCAAAATCCATTCTGTAGCTGCCTCTCTGCAAACATGGGCTAAGGCCAAAGGTGTGTTTTGGCCTTAATTTTTCATGTTTTATTTGAGAGCTGAGTAGCATGTTCCAGGTTATTGAGGCAGTTGCAAAAGTACACTTAGTCTGGGACTCACAAAGGGTTTTATCTGATATGAACAGAAATACTGTTCTTGATCAGCCCTTAAGAAGCAGACAGTAAAGGGCTAGGATGCCCTTTACTTAAGCAATCTTGTGTTGGAATGAATCACTCTTTCCCAAGTGTTGGAGTCTCTTTTGTTTGCCACTAATACGTAATTTGCTAATACTGGTATGAGATTGTAAGTACAAAACCCGATGCAGTAGCATGAGTTGGTTGGGTAAGTGCAACACAGGCAGATGTTGGTGTTGCTTCCTCTTTGGTGGCATCTCAGCAGCCTTGCTTTTGAATAACGTGTTTAGCCAAATACATTTAGACAAATGCATCTTGCTTCTGACTGCCTGACGAAGAGGTTGAGAAAAGGAAAATCCTGCTTTGTTATGAGCTAATAATTAAGCAGTTGAGTGCATCAAATAAAAGACACATCACAGTCTGTTGTATTGCTAAAAGGAGTGGCAGTACAAGGAGTGGACATTGGAACTATTTCCAAAGAAAAGTGTCAAAAGGGAATTTTTTTTGTAGTCATGAAGTAAGTATCCTTCTCTCAACCTGCAGTAACAGATCCTTCTGTAATATTGCATTAATTTAAAAAAAAATTAGAGAGTACAACTTTCTGGCTTGAGAATTATTTTTACTATTTTTTCTTACTGTTTTCTTTCAGGCATGCCTTGCTACAGGGCCCAGACAAAATAATGGTGTTTTCTACGAAATTCGCACGTACGATATTAAGCCAGCAAAGATGAAGGAGTTTGTGGAAATGGTCAACAAGTACTTGCACTTTCGCACGGCTCACTCGGAGCTGTTGGGGTTCTGGTACTCGGAGCTGGGAGCGATGAACAAGGTGTTGCACATTTGGAAGTACGGTACGGTCAGCATCCCTTTGCGCTGCTCTGCTCTCTCTGTGTCCCCTGTCTCCTAGGCAAGAAGGTGAGGGGAATGCTTACCTGGCTTTTATTTGTTGCTCTTATTGTAAGGAGGTACCCCCAAAACATTGCGCCTGTGCTGATTAGTGACAAGAACATTTCAGAGCTTGTCAGTACAACTCTGATGTGTTGGGATGAGAAAGTTATAAATGTTCTCAAACAACAGTCTCTGTTCAAAACAGGTATAATAGAGGAACTGTGGCAGAATGGTTCATTCGTGGTAAATATTTTTAACGTAGAGTCAGTTCTACAAATGTCTTGAAACTTTCAAAATTAATGGGAAAAAAGAGATACACATATGCAGTCTGTGTGTGTTTATATGCATGTATAATTGTTGCATTTTAGCTCAGAGTACTATTCACTCCCATTAAAAAATGAGCATGCTGTTTGCATGCTTAAACTCCTGCAGTGGGCCTGTGCTGAGGTAGGAAACCACTCCACCAGGTCTGGCTTCTCAAGTGTGCAGAGTGTTCTTGTTCCAGCTTTAACCTTGCTAGTGATATGATTTTTGCAGTATGATCAACTTTGTATGTTGTTGGTGCAGACAGGGAAGGTGCAGGTGAGCCAAAAAAAGCTACTGTTACACTAAAAACTAGGTGTGCTGGCTGTACTTTTTGTGAAGCCCAAGGGAAGTGATACTTGGGTTACAGAGGGGTGGGAAGGAACACTGGTATAATTCCCCTTGAACACCTGCTGCAGTGCAGGTATATCTGCATGTTGACACTGTGCTCATTGAGGTCCAGTGTGGTCACAGTACCTATTTAGACTACTACATCCCCCTTTTGTTTTGGAGGGATGAATTGTGGAATCATAGACTCAGGGAATTGTTTGGTTCCTCTCAACCATGTTGCTCAGGGCCACATCCAGCCCAGGCTCTAACACTTCCAGGGATCGGGCATCCACAGCTTCTCTGAGCAATCTGCTCCACTGCCTCAACATTCTCACAGTGAAGAATTTCTTCATTATATCTAATCTAAATCTTGCTTGATCCCAGAAGGTATTTAAGGCCAGGCTGGATGGAACTCTGAGCAACCTGCTCTAGTGGCAGGTGTCCCTGCACATGGGTTGAAAGGTGATAGGTGAATAGGTGATGTTTAGAGATCCCTTCCAATCCAAGCCATCCTGTGATTCTAGATCTACCTTCTGTCAGTTCAAAGCCATTCCCTCTTGTCCTGTCACTACATGCCCTTGTAAAAAGTGCTTCTCCAGCTCTCTTGTAGGCTCCCTTTAGGTGCTGGAATGCTCCCTGGAGCCTTTTCTTCAGGCTGAATAGCCCAAACTCTTTCAGCCTGTCTTCATAGGAGAGATGCTTGAGCACTTGGATCGTCTTTGTCACCTCCTCTGATGTCAGTCATTCTTCCCTCATCCCCCAAAGCTGTAACCCCATCACAGGCCACCAAATTAGTCAGGCACAATTTGCCCTTAGTGAAGCCATGTTGGCTGTCACCAATCGCCTCATGGTCTTCTGTGAGCCTTGGCATAGTTTCTATAAGGATCTGCGCCTTGATCTTGCCAGGCACAGAGCTGAGACTGACCAAGCTGTAGTTCTGCAGTTCTTCCTTATGTTCCTTTTTAAAAATGGGCTGCCATAACTTCTCAAATACAACGAGTTGTGCCTCAGCCACTTCTTCTGACAGTTTCCTCAGGACCTGTGAATGTATCTCATTGAACCCCATTGATTTGTGCACCTTCACATCCCTTAGATGGTCTCAGACCTGAACTTTTCCTACAGCAGATGGTTCTTCATTCTCACAGTCCCTGCCTTTGCCTTCTGTGACTTGCATGGTCTGGCTGGAGCACTTGTCAGTGCAGACCAAGGCAAAAAAGGACATTGAATACCTCAGTATTTTTCATGACCTGGGCAGCCATGTCTTTCTTTTCCTTCAAGAGAGGGCCATTCATTTGTCAAAATTTTGAGTTCACTTGAATTTATAAATTGTCCTGCTTCTCAGAATATTTTAGTCTTACCTATTGTTACTATCTCAAAATAAAAATAAAATAAAATAAAATAAAATAAAATAAAATAAAATAAAATAAAATAAAATAAAATAAAATAAAATAAAATAAAATAAAATAAAATAATCTATGGGAAACCTTTTAAATGCAAAACTAAGGGAAAACCTGTACCTTTTATTTCCTGACAGTGTTTTACATGTCTAATTGTGGTGGTTCCAACCCCCACCCTGAGGCCACACTATGATCTGAGAAATGAACAAACTTTACAACATCCTTCCTCCTTGATTCATCAGACCCCTGCTTACATAATTTCTGTATTTACCTCTTAGTCCCAAGATACTGATATTTCTCAAGGTTCTTCCTGTTGTCAGATGCTGGATTTTTCTTTTGTAGTATTGGGAGCTGTCTGCATAAATATATTGCCTAACTTACCACTACAGCCTAAGCAGCTGAAATTCACGCTCTTAATTAAGTGGATTTGTTTTCCATTAAAAAAAAAAAGAAGAAAAGATTTTGGGCATTTAACATCTTTTTATGTAACTGAACACACAAACATTAATTCTACACTGTTAATGTCATTTTATATAAGCCAAACCACGTTTATTCATTTTTTTCCTTGGTAGGCTATTACTTCTCCTGATTTTTTTTTCCACTTCATTTCCATATCCACTGTGCTTTCTCCAAATCTTATCCTTGGTAACTGTTGCCACATCCAGTAGTCCTTACAATTGCCATGTGTAAATCTTTTTTAACAGTAAAATTGCTTAGCTTATTTTAACTCTTCTGTGAACTTTCTAGGAAAATTTCATTTGGCTTGAATCCATTTTAATCTGAGAGCTAAAGCAGATTTTAAAGGAAGTTTTCAGAATTTAAAGAAAACTTACCACATCTGCTTTGAGCTAATAGGATGTCTAAAAATACCAGTTTCAAAATTAGATAAAGGTAGTTTGCCTTCTTGTAATTACACATTTAGATTGAGTCTGACGTGACATCAAATGCATTATTTATGGGTTTTTGTTTTTTTTTTTCCTTTCTTACAGATAGTTTTGCCCACAGAACAACAGTCCGGCATGCACTAGCAAATGACAAAGACTGGCAGGGAAAATTCATTTCTGCAGCTCTCCCCTTGATGGAGAAACAGCACAATGAGGTTGCTTATCTAGTGCCCTGGTGTCAACTTGGGAAGCCTCCAAAGGAAGGAGGTGAGCTTATATTTTCATTTGCTGATTAAAGTTACTAGCACTAACAAACAATGGCTTTAAGTTTAAACCAGGTTTTGCATAGTTTTATGACCCTTTATGTAACAAATGCATGTACATGCACCCATGTGGAAAAAGTGACATAACACAGATGAGGGACAGAGTTTTTCAGAAGGATTTTACACTAACCTACATCAATAACTGACTAGAGTGCTGATCATTAAGGTTGGTAATGATTAGGATTGTGACTTGCTAAATGAACATGCAAAATGGCAATGCTATAGTAGTGGTCAGAGCAGTCATCCCTGACTTCCTTTGTTTATCCATCAGTGAGAGGGCATTTCCTTGTTCTCTTTCACAGAGATTTTCCTCTTATCAGTTTGCTTTGATGCTACTGCTTCTTTCATATAAAGTTTAAAAGAGACATGAAAGTCAAACATAAGGATCTGCTCCATGATTTTGCCAGGCACAGAGGTGAGACTGACCAAGTTGTAGTTCTGCAGTTCTTCCTTATGTTCCTTTTTGTAACAAGCACAGGTTAGGTGTAGAAGTCATCTCCCTATATATTTTAGTTCTGTCTGTAGCAAATTTGATGTTAATAATACTGACTGTTCCCCAGTTTATGAACATTGGCAGGCTTTCTTGCATGAAGTGACAGGGAACAGACCTTGCTTCAGCCCTCAGCACATGTATAGATACTGTAATCTTTGTTCTTTATTTCCTCAGGATTCAGAATTTTATGCTGTTACTGTTGAATTTGAAAGTAGTCCAGATTTCCTAAAACCTGGAGAGACGACTTCAAACTCTGTTGCAGTTTATCTCCAGCCTGTTGCTGGAGAGTGACACCAGACACTGCCAAGTAGCAAGTGTCTGGCTTTCTAATACTGTGTAAACAATTGTGATCTGAAGTAACTACCTGAAAAGAAAGAAGACAAATAGCTTTTAGCAGGACTGGAGTATTTGTAGGATCTCTCTACAAATAAGGGAGATCAACACAGCAGAGGGCTAAACTAGTCCTGCTGTGTTGGTTATGCTGTCAGATCTTACTGTGACCAGCTGCCAGGGGTCAGAGGGGTTTGTAGTGTCATAAACTATTTCAATACCAGAAAACATCTCCAGTCTTAGAAAAGACACCTGGGATTGCTCAAGCAGCCACCCAAATCCCTCAAGCAAGTATGAGCTCTTGTGATGTCTGCAAGAAGTCTGAATGTCTTGAAGCTTCCATGCAACATTGAAAATTGCAGTTTGGCTTCATGTGAAGCCTTCTGTTCTTCAGGGCCCTGGTACTTAAGATTTACACTTGAACTAACTGCAGTTAGTGAGCCTTTTGTGTTCTTGTGAGCCTCTGGAAGCTGTGCGTTCTTGTGCGTGTTGGGAGCAAGGAGCAGTTTCCTCCTGTCCCCAGATGACAGGGAAATGTCATACTGGTCTCACAGCACTCGCACTGTGGCCATGAGACATAGTTCAAGATCTGGTTGTATTAATTTGTACTTCCTTCCTTGTGGTAGTGTTTGCCTTTTCTTCTAGGTGTATATGAATGGGTTACTTTCCAGATGAAGCCTGGTGGGCCAGCATTGTGGGGTGAAGCATTTCAAGCTGCAATCAATGCTCACATCAACACAGGATATACCACTCTGATCGGTGTTTTCCACACAGAATATGGATTACTGAACAGAGGTACTTGTAGCATTGTGTAGATACAGAGTTCATCATGTCCAGGGAGGCTGTAGCTGCTGGTGCCGGCAGGGGAGCAAATGAGATGGGTCTCCATTTTGTTAAGCTCAGGAATCCACTTATTACCCCTGGGGACTAGGAGGGGGACACAGACAAAAGACCCAGTAAATGCAGGGTCGTGGGGATTTATAGGGTATTGCAGGGGTGGAGTTTAGGGGTCAAGAGTTAACACAAGGGGGTCAACATCAAGTTCCCACCTTCTCAGAATGAGAGCACTCCACAAGTACTCTTCCATTTCTGATGCAGACTTTGCCATGGGGACAAGCCCCCATCCTGGATCAGGACTGGCCAGCTTGCTGAAAATGTTGGTATGGATCACCGAAGTCTTGTAAACAGTCCTTGAACCCAGCTCTGTGTACTGAGTTCTAGGCTTAGGACAGTTGCCACAATCTTAAAAAGACTCTCAGATCTGATGTTGAAGTCAAACCATGCAATGGCTCAGTGATAGATCATCCCACCACTGGCATGCCTGGAGAATTGTTTCTGATAACTGCAGGGCATGTAACAGATGAAGGCAGATTGCTACGACTTAGTGTATGTGTTGTGTTGCAGCATAATACTGCTCAGCTGACTTTATTTGTACTTTCTCAGTCCATGTGTTATGGTGGAACGAGAGCCCAGATCACCGGGCAGCAGGAAGACACAGTGCCCATGAAGATGCCAGAGTCGTAGCAGCTGGTAAGACATGACGAATCTAGAGAACTCACTTGTGTTACCTGCATGCATGCTGAGAAAAGTATTACTTTTCATTGCAATACTGTCTTAATTAAAATGCATTTAATTTTAGTGCGCAATAGTGTCAGATTCTTGGAATCCCAGCAAAATGTGCTTCTGATTCCTCTGCAATGCTCACCACTGAAGTAACCTTCTCCTAAAGGATGTAAGTGATAGCAGAAGAGACAAGAGGGAAGTGCCGTCAGCAAATGACATGGATCCCCATATCCTCTTGAACTGAGCTATTCTGTAGTTGACAAAAAATGGATGCACAACGCTGATCCACTAGCAATGTAAATCAGCATTCTGACACCAGTTATTAAACAGAAGTTTATGTTGACGTTCCCTTATCTCCAGGACCAAAGAACTTGAGCCGTATCATGACACAAACCATGCTTCACCAATCATCTATTTTAATCCCTAAGTTCTTCATAATTTTTTGCATAGCTAGATCACTTACCAAGCTGAGTAAATTAAGTACTCTTGTCCAGCCTTCCAGCCAGAGATGGTATCATTTTTATAACATACTTTGATGCCTCTTATAATTACCACATCTTAGTTATTCCATACAGAAAGCTCCCACATATATCTTACCCAATTATGTTTTAATCAAGACTTCTCACTGGGATGCTCTGTATTAATTCTGAGCAATGTACAACACCAGTGTTGCTGGAATTCCACTTAAGTGCAAGAGTGGGGCTGATTAGGTAGCATATCCTAATAATCTCTGCTATGAGACTTTTTACTTAATAACTTGTGGTTCATTTCAGCCTTTTCCTACTTTGTTCGTTAAACATGGCCTCAAAACTGAGAGTTATCCACACAAGTTCTGCCTTGGGTATTTTAATACTTGTTTAGGATGCTGAAACTGATTACCCCTTCTTGTTCAATTGTGTCATCAGAGTCATCTGATTTACAACTGCTGGCATTCTTTGAAATACTTTTTGTCAGACTGTTAAAAGCTAAATAAATGAGCATAAAGCATTTTTTTTAGTGTTTATGGCTTAGGCTCTTACTCTTTTTAAACTATGAAATGATAAATCCCATTCTCCAAGTACAGTATTCATTTTGCAGGTCTTGTCTTTTGGTCAACAACAAATTGCTTTAGAACCAGTAAGCTAGAGTGAATAGCAGCAGGGCAGAGGGCACATGGGCTGAGAAGTCAAACTTCTGTTTTGTGTACTGTGGTACAGAGCACCCTCTTCTGCAATTTATAGGTATCGACTATAAATTACAGAGCACTTGGGAGCATTTTCTACATGTTTATCATGGATCTGAAATGAGCAGTTGAGTACTGAAGTATCTTTGTGCAGTTTGCCTAATGATTATTGTTTCTTTAAAGTGCATTAAGATCTCACAGAAAGCACTAAAATGAGCTGTAGGCCATTATGCTTGTGTCCAAGGTGGGTGCATGGGATGTGGCTGTTGTACTTAAAGGAGTGTAACAGGTCCCAGCTGCTATAGCCATGTCTTCATACACTGCTCCCTCCAACAAAGGCAGATTTAACAATCTCAGGGAGGAACAAACAGTACTTCAGAAACCCGTCTTACACTTTACAAATCAACTTCGTAAGGTACAAAGAGCTGATGAACCAGTATATTGTTCAGAACATTGCCTTACAACTGTTCTTTCAAAGGAAAATTTTTTTCTTTTGCTAACAAAGACATGGGTGTAAAAATGGGGAGAGAGAGTTAAAAAGACTTCTTTTTTCATTTGAATGCAAGAATTGTTTCACTGGGTTTATTTGGTTGGTTTTCTTTTTTTAAATTAAAACTATTTTCCTGAATACCAGCATTGAGAGTAAAGAACATTCAAGATGTTAGAGGTGTTCTTTATACTGAGGTGCCAGCTGGACAACAGATCAAAATAGAAAACCCAGGAAATTAAGAGGGCTGGGCAATCGTCAACCACATGAAGTTCAACAAGGGAAAGTGCCAGATTCTGCACAGAGGGCAGCCAACCCTGGGTGTACAGACAGTCTGGGGAACAAGATGTTGGAAAGCAGCAGGAACAGGCCCTGGGGGTCCCAGTCAAGGGCAAGTTGAACATGAGTCAGCAGTCCCCTGAGACAGGAGTGTCAACTGTGTCCTGGGGTGCATCAGGCACAGCATGGCCAGCTGAGCAAGACAGGGGATTGTCCCACTCTGCTCTGCACTGGGGTGGCCTCACCTCAAGTCTATGTGCAGGTTTGGGTGCCACTTACACCTTTTGGGACTACCTAAAAACAGAGGCCAGACAAAATTAAGGGGAATAAAAAGCAGTTCTATTTATTGAAGGGCCTTCAGATACATTTAAGGCAGACAAAGCCTCACCCCAGGGCTACACCCAAAAATGGACAATGGGTCATGGGCTTTCATAGTTTCGTAAGTTTGGTCCATTTGCTGACTGGGGGTTAATCTTCCAATTACAGCTCCAGGTAATGTAGTCATTTACCTGAATTTGCTCCATGCGCATTATTCACTTGGGTTTGAATTTCTCAGGGCCTGAGACAGTAAGGTGTCCTTGATTCCCAGGCCTGGAGAAGAATTGTTTTGTCTGACCAAAATGGGAAAACAGTAGCTAACACTATATGGACTTTAGAGTTATACACTAAAAGTTGCAGGATTACAAATATATGAAAAATATGAAAGCTAAAATCTTAAGGCATCATTACAATGTAAAAAAAGATACTAAGCCATTAGAGAGGGTCAACAAAGATGGTGAAGGACCCACTGGGGATGCCAAATGAGGAGCATCTGAGGTCCCTTGGTTTGTTCAGCCTGGAGGAGATTGAGGTGAGACTTCATTGCAGTTACAACTTCCTCCTGAGGGGAAGAGGAGGGTCAGACACTGATCTCTTCTCTCTGGCACCCAGTGACAGGACCTCAGGGAATGGCCTGAAGTTGTGTCAAGGGAGGTTTAGGCTGGGCATCAGAAAAATGTTCTTCCTTCAGAGGGTGGTTGGGCACTGAACAGACTGCAGGGGAGTGATCATAGCACCAGCCTGACAAGAATTCAGGAAGTGTTTGAACAATGCTCTCAGGCACATGGTGTGACTCTTGGGGATGATGTTGTGCAGGGCCAGGAATGGTACCTGATGATCCTTTATGGTCCATTCCAACTCAGCATATTCTGTGATTCTGTGAAATTTTAATTGGCTTCTTATTTCAGGATGAATTCTCCTCATGAGTGTAACTTCATGAATCGGTTAGATACTGGAAGTTGGTTGATGGTGATACTACAGGCAGTAGCAAACAACATTTTAGGATCAATTTATCCTTGAGGAACCACACCATTATTCTGCTTTCATTTGTAAACTGCTGCTCAAAATCAACTGAGTGTATAGGGTGTTTTAGCAAGGAGGAGCAATCACCATCTCTGTAATAAAAATTCAGAGGCAGGTACTTGAGTTGGGATTTACACATCCAGATAAGTTTGTTATGCTTTGCAGCTGGATTTGACAGTTAACCAATCACTTGCTAGAGACCTTTTTATTTACTAACTTTAGAAGTTTAATGTAACGCTTACCTTTATATCTTGCATGTTCTCATTTACCCGAAAATAGTGTATCTACTCTGTATTAAGTTTTTAGAGCTATTGAAATCGGATGCATCAAAGTTAACAAAATAAAACCAGGCAAAACAAAAGCTTCTAGCAGTGCTCCCTGAAATAACAGATGCAAAAATTACACTTGTGAAGACCAATGGCGCTATAACAGCTTTATTTTTTACTTAATACAAGGCCATTAGAGTGCCTTTTAATACTTCACATAACAGATATTAGCAAATACAAATATATATACTTTTTTGCTTTTAATGAAAATGTCCATTTTTAAGGGTTTAACTTAGAAATTTCAGTTGTGAAATCTCTCTAGATTTTTGCAAAGTTAACAGATATTCCAGTGCAAAAATAGATCCCATTACAGATAGCATAAAGTGCTTGGAACGAAGGACCAACTATAATTCAGGAGGGAAAGATAAGCACAAAAGTGGTTGTTTAACCATGGGGAAAATACAACAACTCCTTCCTGAAATACAAACGTACTACAACGAGGGATGCAACATGTCAATAGTACTGATGTCTAAAATAAGTTAACACCTCAGTGTAGTTTCATTATCGAGTGGTTCATATAACGTGTATGACTCTAGAGTGATTTTTCCCCAACACATACTTGAATGACTAAAAATTAGTGGCTGTCTGAATGTATTCCATGACAAATCTTCATGCCAGTGTTGCATTTTGCTGTCTGTTCAGTACAAACAATGCAGATCGGAGCTGTGAAGTAGTTTGGTTAACATCCACATTTACTGCAACATTTTGTCACAGATAGCAGACCCTGTAAGCATGACAGTCATGGGGCAACAGAAATCAAGAATCTTTTTGGTGGGCTAAGGAAAGTATTACCATGAAACTGTTGTTTCCTGATACATGAGTAATTTAAATGAGCAGTTACCAAGAGCAAACCACAGCCCTTTCAAGACCAAATCTGAATCCTCCTAGAACTCGTTCTAGATTTATATGCTCTTGTTTGGTGCAGTGCAAAACATTAGCCCTTCACTTCAGTGATGTAATGCTGATTTGTAATAGTGACTTTGAGCAGTGGCAAGCCTCCAGTACATGCTACTTGTTTCCATGATACTGCAATATACTTGCAGCCTGTTCTGGAGTCATGGCTGTAGCTCTGCTGTTTCTGCACCTGGAAGTCTGGTGTGTATTCATCACCCTGTAACTCATCCCCATAGAGTGATGATGTCATAAAGGTAATAACAAAGCATGTTTTAAGTGAGGTATACCAATCCCCTTTACACTCCTTTTCTCAATCCCCTTAGCAATGAATTATACAGATAAAAAAAAGTATGAAAAAGGCACTTGAGCAGAGCCCGTATTAGGCTCTTACTTTACCTCAAGGCAGGACACAGAGGGACAAGGAACTTGTTTAACTGTATTTTAAAAATATTGAGTTGGTCAGTGTTAACAAGTATACTTGGAAACACGTAATCAGTCTTCTTCAGGCTCATGCCAGCCTTTTCAGCATTTGCTGGGCTGCTATGGTCATTCACAGAAGAAAATGGTCCATGATGATTCATGGAGTAGCATCAAAACTAGTGCAGAACCTGTGTGGGTATTTAAGGCAGAGGCATGGCATACAGGAACAGCTCAGGAACTGCACTTGTGTTCAAACCACATTACTGAACCAATTTTCAAATGTAAAAGCAACACAGAGGGGCCCAAAAAAAACCTCTCCCATGACCGTTGTACAATGTGAACAAGAATTGGTTATTCTTACTACATAATTTCCCCTCTAATATTAGCCTGGCTTTGTAAAACTTGAAAACTTGACTGATGAACTGTAGCACTATTATCTTAACCTCTCTTGTTTTTCAGGGGAATTTTTACTGAAACAGCTGTTTGTCACATGTATAATAAGGGTGTATTCTCCAGTTAGGGATCACCTAATGACTGAAACTACACTGCACAACAGAAGCAGAAACTTACACATTAAGGTTATACCAGTTTCCAAACAGGAAAATTTTAGGTGAACAACTTGCAGTTGTTTGCAGATAGCAGCTGACTGCTAGAATCTGGAACATGGTGAGATCATGAATGCAGCTATCCACCACATGGATAGAAAGAGAGCATAGCATTACAGGCATAATGTAAAGAAATACCGTGGCTACAAAGATCAACTGAAAGCATTTTCAATCCCTAATTATGCTACCTACCTATTTAAAGTCATAAATAATACTGTTTAAAAAAAAATCTACATCTCGTTTGTAGTTTTATCTGGCAAAGCCAGAAACAGCAACATGCTTGTGCTAAGCAGTAATTCCAGATGATGGGTACCTTTCTGGTGCAAAGCAGGGGTTAAAGAGCAGGTATTACAAATCTGAGTGACAGTTCATGATTTACAGAATTTGCTCTTGGCATTAGCAGCTTGTACAACTACTGAGTTTGCTGCTGTGGTCCAAACCCTATGTCTGCTTCTCACCCACTTCTTTCTACTAGACATTCATGCAGCTGAGACAGTACCTCAGAGGAGCAGGAAAGTACTTAACTGCACAAACACCTAGTCAGAGTATATTGTTGATTGTGATGCTGGTGGGACAATCATGCATTTGGAGGGTTCACAGTTCTGCATATCACCACTTGCTGATGAAGATGTGTGGTTATGATGGCCTGTCTCTTGCCATCCCACCTGCACAGTACTGCTTTGTGGCCTCACCTATGTCACCACTGATCTACACCAGCCTGGAGAAAGCCAGCTGGTCAGGTAAGTTTGCACAACCTAGGGCTACAACACTGGTGGTGACTTTTCTTGCCACTGACTGTTTTGGTGCATTCATTGCCAGCAATGGATATAGCACCAGCACATTCCCACTCCTGACAAACTTTCTAAAGACTAAAACATGCATGTCTAAAATATCTGTAAATAACCACTGGCCATGATTCCTCAATGAATTATTTTAGCAACCCTAATAAAAACATACTGTACAGAACAAGATATGGTATGGTTGAAAGCCCACAGCATCTAGTGGGTGCTTTACCACAGCTTCAGAGTTATCCTGTAATGAGCTAAGTTCAAGTCTTTCACTGGAGAACAGTACAAGATGACTCCATGAGGCACTGCCCCTGTAAAGGAATTGTTTTCATTGCATTGAATTGCATTGCATTGAATGGTTATCAGTAGAGTGTCCAGTTACTTTTCCTCTAGCTTCTTTGGGAATATCCTATCCCAGAAAAAGGAAGTTTGCATTCTGCTCATCACTTCTTTGACGAAACTGGCTCACACACAACTTTCTTTTACCTTCTCATCTTGCAGGAAGGAGTTAAGGATTGCTATGTCTACCACAGTCTGATTTTTGTGCAATGACAGGTCCTTACTATGGTCGTCGTCACTTTGGTCCTTAGCAAAATTTACAAAAACCTGCAAGAAAAAAAGGCCATGTCACACACCACCATAGAATTTCATTAATTCATGGCATTTTAAGCACTGGTAATCCTGAAATAGTCCTGGGATTCAGTACTCTACTTTGTTTAAATGCCCTTATAAGATAGGTCAGTGAAATTGGTGGATGCACCCTACCTCTGCAAAAGAAGCTCTTGTAATCCAAGCTGCTACAAACTTACTTGGTCAAGTGTGGTCTGAGAAACGGAGTAGTCTTCTATGTGGAGTCTCTTCTTGTTCTGGGAGAGAATACTGAATATTTTGGCCAGGGAGGATGGTGAAGAGGGAAGCTGGTACTGCAGCATATTTCGATGTTTTTCCTTTAGGACACTTCCAGGGAAGGCATGCCCAAAGAACTCCTCAACAGGCTTCAGGTCTGGGTTTGCCCCTGCAATTCTCACCACTATGGTGTAACCATCTCCAAACCTACAAACAAAAATGTCAGTACAAGAGTTAAGTGCTTCTGAAATACATATGAATTAGACATCCAGCACCATTTCCTATAGTCAGAATAGCAATGAAAATGTTGCATGAGGAACTAAGCCTAATTGTATCTCCGTAAAAACACAAACTCTGTGGTGTAAGCGAAAATAAAAATACCTACCTGTTCTTTAGGTGCTGGACACTGCCCAGACACCTGAATCGCCCATTGACCATTATTGCCATTCGAGTGCACAGGGCTTCACATTCTTCCATGCTGCAGGCAGAAATAACTTCATTAGCACTGCAAACAGCATTGAAAGGCAGAGCAGAAGAGGTGAGCTTAGCATCCAACCCTGCCAGATGTAAAAGCCAAGATATGACACCCTTGGCCCACCAAGTGGGCTGCTGCTTACCTGTGAGATGTGAGCACCACTGATCTCCCCTCCTTGATTACACTCAGAGCACAGTTCCACAAGAAGCGACGTGCTTTGGGATCCATCCCTGTTGTTGGCTCATCCTGCAAAATGTATACAAAAACCAGATTGTGCTGTTACATTCTACTGACAAATACCTCGTCTTTGAAATGACCTGTCCATTCCTGATTATGGAAACATTGAAAATAAGCAAGTTTGATTCTTTTTCTAAAATGAGAAAGTAATTTATTCACTAGATTTTTAATTAGTCTTCATTTCAATCTGTTTTTTCAAGAAAATATTGATGACCAAAGGTGCAGACTCACCAGGAACACCACAGGTGGCCCTCCAATGAGGGCAATGGCTGTGGAAAGCTTGCGTCTGTTCCCTCCACTGTAATTCCCAGCATATTTTTCTCCGTATTTCACAAGGCCCAGTTTCCGAATTGCCCACTCGCCAACCTATGACAGACAGCACACCACCACCTTCAATCAAGCATAGTAACATCTGCACAAAGAGATTTTTCTTAGAAGCTTTGGCTTCAAAAGCAGCTTTCAGAAAGGCCATTCATCTGAGGATCTAATGTAGCATGGATATAGGATTTGAAACAACCTGTGCACCTCTGGATCAGGATATATGTAACCCTGTCCCCAGGAGGCCTGAAAAATCAAATGTCTGCAGCTTATCTGCCAGTGGACATGAGTTCAACAGCTGAGCCACATTAACCAACAGTCTAGTTCTCTTAGCAGCACCAGCTTCAGCAAGCTTTCCTATTGCTGCAGGTTTACAGCAGGGACATGGACCCTACTGACCCACAGCACTCACACCATAGTGCATCTTAGCCCTTTGGATAGATGGAATCTGGTTTGTTGTTAAGTAATACCCCTAATGGTGCCAACAGTCAGGCATTGTTGCTCTGCAGACTTAAGTGTGTTATGGGGAAGAGATTCAGCTACTACTCAAATCACACCCAGAACTGGGTCCCTTTTTATATGGAGCTGGTGAGAACATCACATGGAAGAACTTGGCACCAGTCTTAGAAGGAGATTGCAGTTTCCACCCTCACAGAAGGACTCAAACTGCTTGGACATACCCTAGATGTAATCTACCTAGAGCACTTGGGTCTCATAGAGTAAAAACTGTTAATTGCAGGAAACAGAGCTGAGAAGGGTGCTGCATGGTACTGGAAGCTGTCATCAACTGCCTAAAGACTATTATTGTAACCTTATGCTGAATGCTGAAATAGCAGCACTTTAATGATGCACCATGGTCAACTGGAAAGCTTTTAAAACTCAGCACAAGGCTTCTGCTAAGCTGTACAGTGTTTGCTTCTGGGGACTTTTAAAGAATTAACATTTGACAGCAAGTGAGGTTCTGCATGACCTGCAGTTCCACAGCCCTTAAATTCTTAAAGGAAGAAAGTTGTTCAGTGGAGAAGAGCATTCACTAGGAGAAAACAGGACCCAAATTATCTGCCCTTCCATTTAGTACATTTTTTCCAGGCAACAGAAAAAACAGGGCAACTCTTGGATTGCCCTCAAGAAAAGGGGGGCAGATTTCACAATGCAGTATCTTCAACAGCTTCACATCATGGCATTACATGACTTGTAAGGAGGCTGCATGCAAGCAAAAACTTGCAAACTGGTCACTGGGGTGGGTCCTATGGTGTTTCATTTACCTTGCAGACTTCTTTCTCTGGAACACCTCTCAGGAGTGCAAAGAACTCCAAATGCTCTCGCCCTGTCAGCAGTTCATTAACAGCATCGAACTGTGGGCAGTAGCCCATGTTCTGATGGACTTCTTGGATGTTGGATAAGATACTGTAAAAGAAAAAAACCTTTGTTAGGATTTCCTGAGCATATGCTGTTACTTTAGATGTTAAAACAGTGTGAAACTGTGTTTCTGGAATCACTCAACTGACAAAAATACAGGATCCTAGAAGTCCATCTTGATCAAGTTACTTTTTATCTCTCTCCCTTTTTCCCTCCTTTTTTTTTTAAAAAAAAGACATTTAAATGTGGAAGAGCTGTTACACAGAAATGATTACCAGACTAAATCACCTTTCCTAAGCCACTGATATTTTACCAGATTCCAGATAAGGGCTCTAACAGATGCCAGGAGTTGTGGAAGAGAGGTTGATGTGGAAAAAAAGCTGTTAAAACTGGAGGAGAAAGCAGAGAAAAGATGCATTGTCTTTCACCTGTTTCCTTTGAGGAACGCTTCTCCTCCCGTCACATCTGTATCACCAGTTAGCATCTTAAAAGTGGATGACTTGCCAGCACCATTTACTCCCAGGAGTCCAAAGCACTGGGGATATAAATAAGCACAGTGTATTTTGAGAACAGGATCCAGCTGCATCATTTTCAGCACTGACAAGATGCAAAGAAGCAAACTTGACCCTCAGGACAGCTAGAGGGACTCTTAGGTCCATTTTCAGAAAAAAAAACCCCACCCTTCTGGGCTTTTGTTTTAAGTATAAACCTTTAGGCTGGGAAGATGAACAAACTGTGGTGTCACCTTCATACACTGCCACCACAGTTCATCTGTGCCAAACCTTGCATACTGGGAGTTGGCTTCTGGTCCCAGACAATGAGAGGTAAGTATCTTCTTCAAAGGCAGAGACACACAAAACAGAAACTGCTTCAGAGTTTCTACTTTCCTTTTGTGCAATTTGAACATTCATCTGGTTTTGATCTTACTCTACCCTGTGCTGTCTTGCAGCTCCTAAATTCTACAGTAATAGCAAAACAACGCATTTAACGAATATGCTTACCTCTCCGGGGGGGATTCCAACACAGATCCTATCAACTGCTGGCTTTCTCTTCATTCTGTAAATCTGAAACCATAAGAAAAAATAATGAGAAGGACAATGTCAAAGAATTGTAATTAGAGCTGTACATATTCAATACTTCCAACTCAATCCAGTTTTGACCCCACTAAATTCCTCTGATAAGGCACAGTGAACTGCGTAGTTTTGTGTCAATGAGTATGAATTCAGAAGTTGTCACCTTGGTTAGCTCCTTGATTTCCAAAATATCACTCTGTCCTCCTCCACTGATTATTCTCTGCCTCTCTCTGGTTACATCCTCATCTTCATCATTCACAGGAGGCAGCTTGGCATAGACAGGCCTGAAGAAAGCAACATGATAAAGCCTTAGCAGAAAATGATAGGGCCTTCATAGGTAATATTGTCCCCATTTCATAGGCAACACCAATGAAAACTTCACCTGCCTGTAGCAGCACAGTAGAGAGGACAACCTACCTGGGTTTGATGAAGAACCTGTACTGGATGAGCACTGTGATGAGAAAAAACACAACGCCTTCTACTGCCATGGCAAAGAGGTTCCTTCCCACCAGCTCCCATGACAGAGGGGACACAAAACGATTCTCTCCTGCCAAAATGAGAGTAAAAGCACAATCACTTTTCCAGAGCAAGGAGCGCTGGCTAGCACATCTTTCAGCAGAGCTCACCAAGCTGGGCACTGAGACAGCTGGTGATCAGCCAGTTTCAGGAGAGAAGGGTTAGACCACACAAGGCATCAGCTGTGGCTGCACGCATGTTTTTTACTGCAGCAAAGCTGGGACCTAGGCCCAGAGAATTCAGTCTGCCAAAGAGCTAGCCCACTTTTCCAAAAGATTAGTGAAGCACAGAAAGACTATGACTCAGGCCTGGCATCTGCATGCCAGAAAAAAAAAATATTGAGCTTTCCAGAACCTCAGCCACTCCTTACACTAGGCCTAATGATCTCCATACAATTGTCTTTTGAATTTTTATTTAACGCTCTTAACTCAAAACTCTTTGGATCTATCTACCAGTTTCTCATAACAGCTTAGAGTGGAAGGCTATGATGACCTGCCATGTTTGACCAGGTCTGCGCTGCAAACTGTGCACTTTCAGTTCCTGAAAAGTTAGAGGAGCTCCTCTGGAGCAGATTCTAGATTTCTCTGCTCCTTTCAGGCCATGGTGTCTCTGATACACAATTTCACTTACCAAATCTCTCCAGAGCATCAGCCATAGCCTGGTTTTTCACCATGTCAATGAGTCCCCGGCCCAGGCAGAAGTGGGGGAAGATGAGGAAGACAGACTTCAGGATGTCATTGATGTCCTTCAGCTTCTGTTTAGAAAAAAAGTCAGGTGCCAGTGAGCCAGCTGAGCAGAATGCAGCCACCACCACCCAAGAGTGACCCATGTTATCACTGACCCCTCCTTCCCTTCCCCAACATAGCAACACCACAAAAATCCAAGGACTAGAAATGTTCTCCCAAGAGCCAAGGCCATGGCTCCTGTGGACAGTCACTGTTATGCTGCTCAAGATGCTATTAACACCAGCAAACTGCAATAAAAAGTTCTTTCCAAACACTCACAGTCTAAAAGGCAGTGTCTGCAAACAATGACATGCTACTGGCTGAGGACACAGGGAAGCTGAACTTGCACAGATTGGTTATGTCAGTGGCCGTAGGGAGTTCCTTCCTATCTCATATTGGCAGCTCCAATGTTTTTCTTTTGTTGTGTTCCAGCTGGCTTCAATCCCATGGATTGAACTGATAGTACCCTGAGTTCCTGTTCTGCCAGGTACTCGTCTCCAAGCATGTGCTCATTTTTCCTGAGCTAGAACAGGCTTTGTAACAAAAGGAACCATCATTAAGGACTCCGTCCTTATGCCCACAGGAAGAGATACAATCAACAAGTAACTCCCATATTGTCTGCTGAGCTTCGTCCCACAAGGAACACCATTGTGGGTCAAACAGTGCTTGCTAAGACAAGCCTGAGAGCAACTTGTACCTTCCCCACGAGGCACCTGGTGTTGAAAAACTGAAGTGAAGTGTGTAAGTTCCCCAACATAGCTAGAGAGGTATCTACAATAGGAGGCAAAATTGAGGGCAACTAAATGGTTGAGTGATTAAATGGCCTTCATAGATGAAAAATGCCCTTCATTAAGAACATACAAGAAACATTTCAACATAAGAAAATTCCTTTTTTTTTTTTACCCTAAGAATGACTGAAAAGTGGAAAAGGTTATCCAGAGAGACTGTGGAGTCTCTCCCTGGAAATGTTAAAATCTAATGGCCCTGAGCAACTTGCTTGTAGCAGTTTGATCTTGGCCCCCCACTATGAAAAACCAGGCCATGCAAACCCAATACACTGCTATAGCTGATCCTGCTCAGAGGTTGGAATAGACAATCTTAGGAGCTCCTTCCCCACCTAAACTATTCTGTCAGCTTTTCTGAAGGAGGCTTTAACCCATTTCCACCAGAACCCTGTTTAAACTGCTGCTGAAGCTAATGTGTACAGGCCAGGGCCTAGCTTTTCTGGAGATCTGGCAGCTAAAGGCAACATGAAACCAACTCCGAACTAGATTGCAGCAGTACAAGACAGCGAGGAGCCTCTGGAAAAACATACATTGTTGGTGAAGAGCTCCAGGACGAAGGTGGCCACACTTCCATTGATGCCAATGAAGAGATTGACACTGGTCAGCACAACATATGCCGTGCTAGGGATTTTGAACACAAAGGAGGCCGGATACATGAGAGGGGTGATGGACCACCTGGCGAGAGAAAAGGCAGCAACATCAGGTAAGAATCTTCCAAGTCCAAGAGCCTTCCCAGTTACCTCTGATGAGAAATCCCTTACCCATACAGAAACAGAAGGAGAGCCAGCACAGGCAAGTTCGAGGAGGATACATATGACTTCTGTTGGAAGCAGATAAAGATGATGACAACTAGTGTGGCTGGAACAATGTAGTTGCACTGGAAGGTGAAAAACATGACTTTAGATTTCTTGGCAGATGACAAAAAAAGGAGAGATGTTTTTCTGCACTAATCCAATAGTTTTCAAAACTCTTCATTGTTCCCAAAGCTATTTTCAATGGGAGACTCTTAGAAGTGTCATATGTGTGAATTGTAATACAGTACACATGAATTTACATTTCTTGCTCCCTAGAACTAGTCAATAGACTCTCAAGAGGTTTCAGATACCACAGGTTGAGAAAACCTGCATTGGACAGAGCAGAAGGGGCTACACAAATGTTTTTAGTCAAGTATTTCAGAGGAACATAATAAATGCTAATCATTGAACTTATGGTTGCCCTTCCATCCTCTGTTGTATTCCTTGACCCACTGAGATGAACCACTGCCCCATGACAGCAAACACAGAAGTCACAGTTGTTATTTACTGAAATATTGTGGTGCCCACTGGCCCAAAATGCACTGTGCACTTCAAGACACCCTGGAAAAAGAGAATGGAGGATAATTTAGCCCAGCCTGAATCCTTACCATATCCCATACAAAGTTGGCCAGCCAGTAGATCACAGGCTTCACACCACTGATGAACTGCAAGTGCTTAGCCTTGCTGACACGTTCCTGAATAAGGAAAACCACAAAGCTGGCAGGAACAAAGGACATGGCAAAGATCACACAGATGGACACGAGGACATCCACAGAGGTGGTCATCCTGAATAAAAAAAAAGAAGAAAGCAAGTTGTTTGTATGCTGGTACTGGTTCCTTTGAGATGAAATGAGGCAGCTCATGCAGGGCAGGGCAGAAACTATTTCTTCTTCTGCTGTCCTTATTCTGTCCTTATACTGAGAATCCTAAGTAAAGGATTAGCATGTAAGCCTCTCTTAACTGCACAGTTCTTCTCCAGCCATACAGCAGAGGGAACATACACAGTCTGTTGCCATCTCAAGAGCAACATCACAACCTGGAGACTGGTTAACTTCAGCATAACAGACTGCTTTCTGCTTTCCTTATCACCACCACTTCGTTTCCTACATAATCCATTTTCTGGGGTTGTTGGGGTTTGTCTTTTTTTGGTGGTGTTTCAAAGTTCAGAAGTACCTGCCCATCTACCACTGTTCTATGGATTGAAGGATATGAATGCACACAGAGTATGAGTTCTGACTCAGATCATAGTGGGAGTGGACTAGTCAATGCCTTGGTGAAGTTAACCCTGTGCATTTCTGTGTGCCCCCCCCAGCTTGAGACAGTGGGCAAAATTCAACAGGACCTATTAGTGGTTCCTAGTCAAATGGTGGGGACAAAAGAATGACCATATTCATGGTGAGACACCTTTCTGAAGGTGGCTGAGAGGAATTTCCTAGAGTTGCAGAAGGCCTGATTCTTGGAAAGGACTGGTTCTTAGAAACTGCAGCTTCAGGGACTCAAAGACAGAGAAAGTTTGTACAGCAGTGCTGTTCAACAAGTTCTCAGCATCACAGGTTGCCACCTGCCCAGACCAGAAAAAATAAGGCCTGCATATTAAGAGTCTAAATGGCAGAAGCCACTGACTGTGCACCAGTAAGTCCAAAACCTCCCATGTTGCTTGCTTCCAGTACTGCACCCCAAGACACCACTCATCAGCAATGAACCCAAACTCATCCATATTCATGTCACAACTTACAGAGCTACTTCAGAGAGCTGCTGCTTTGTGAGGTTGAGTGGGTGATTGAAGGCAGTGATCCCATAAGCACTAGGGTTTTCACCCTGTTGGAGGTTGGCCCGAAGGATGGCATTGTTGATCACATTCAGGAAGGATGCAATGGCATGCCAGCCCTTGTTGTTAAACCACACCTGCAAGACACCACATCAGCATCAGAAAGGCACCAGGTACATCAGCTACCCAAAAGCTTCCTAAGCCCTGCAGTACACCCTTTCTTCTGTTGAGGGCATATTTCTTCCCACATCCTTCCAGCTAGTTTGTGGAGGGGCAGAACACACAGTTTAATCAGTAAGTAGTAGAGGCTGCTGGAAGCTACCACCGATCCAGCACTGAACTCCTTTTGACATTTAGGTCTAGACTCCACAGAGAAACAGATTTTGAGGAAGCCCACATTAAACTACAAGTGGCATTTACTCCACTAGCAAATACAGAGAACTCTGGTCTACACAGTTTTCCACAACAAACTGCTGTGACTCCAAGTCACCAGACCTTCAAATAGCAGGCACAGAAATGAGAAATTACCTTCACATTGTTCTTTGTATCCAGGCCTTTCATGAAACTTGATAAACTGTTGAGAAATCGATCTCCAGAACTGCCCTGCCAACAGCAAAGAGACGGTTACTTCCCCTCTAAGAATACCTTTATTCATGCCCTGGGGTCTAGCAGAGACTACACAATGTTTTTCACAGCTCTGACAGCTTTCTGCCTATTCAACAACCTCTACCCACCAAACTGGAGGTGGTAAGAAGGCAGAGTAACTGTGGCTTCCCTTCACCCTTTCCTTTCTGTAGTCTCACCAGTAAGAAGGGTCAGTCTTATGTCTGTTCTTTACCCAGTAAAATGTATTAATCAAAGGTGCATGCAACCTTCAGAGACATTACAGCCCACAGGCTGGCAGTCTCAGAGGAAAACTGTGGCCCAGATTCTCTTCTGAGACAGGGCAGACTCAGCACAGTGAGGTTCAACTGAGGTTTTGAAGATGGCAGCGACTACTTCTTAATTCCCAGAGACAGCCCATCCTGTCCTGCCACAAAACATTCAGATGTCTGCAATCTCCTCTGGCTTGCAACTGGTGCTAGGCAGAACCCACATCAGCAATGTGGACTGGGTGAACTTTAGCTGAGTATGTCTTCAAGCCTTCTGCTACTCCCAGACAACAGCCTGGGAGATCCCAGCTCAGAGGTAGTGGGGGGAAGTGAGTGGACACAGCTAACATACACATTCTCCTCATTTTATGATTTCCAAGTCATCTCCCAAGTAACAAGGCTCAATATTAGTGCATCCTGGGCTTATGGGGGACAACTGCTCACCTGTGCCAGCTCCAAAATTTTCTTCACCTGTTTAATGGCATCAGTAACCTCATGACTTGGAGGAAGCACGAGGGAACTGCTGGCTCCCAAGGAAAAGCCACCATACCTGAAAGTTCAGATAGATAGAAAGTGATGCTAAGACATGACTATTCACTGACCTCCAGAAAATGCCACTCCTCATCCCTCTCCATATGTCTCTTCTTCCCCCAGTACACCCAAGGCCAGTGTCTCCACTCCTACACGAAGGGATAACTTTTATTCTCCTACATGGTTGCTTAGCCATGAAGTCTTCTACTCTTTGTTTCTGGGGTTAAATATTACCACTGCTCAGCATGCTGTCTATTTAATAAAGGCGGCCATTCTCTGCTGCAGGCAAAGCAGGACATCTCCCTGCTGCCCTTGGTTGGAAGAACAGCACCTCCCAGAATAGAGTACCAGCATGCTGGTCATGCAAATCTTTTCAAGACTGCTCTCTGCATAAGGCAGACATGCTGTCCAGTGTTCTGGGGTTGTCCCACTTTTTCCCTAAACATCTTCCTCCAACACCTGGCAGTTGAGAGTCCTATAACAGAAACTGCAAAGCAGGGTGGATGTGTCCTGCTAAATACTATGTTCAAGGTTTAGTTGACACATACAAGCTAAGGAAAAGGCAGCAACTCACCTGAACTCATTCACCCAGATTTTATTCTTTAAGCTGCAGAGAGAAAAAAAGAGTTGATATATAATACATGGAACCAGAGGAGACACAGACCTAACAAAGCTGCAGGCACACTACCAGGGAAATGAGTGCAATAGCCACTTACATCTGTTACAGCTCCCACCATTCTTCTTCAGTGTAATCCCTAGGCTTCCCCCACAATCTGCCTATGAGGGTCAGCACACAGAATCACTAACCAAGCAGAAACATCACTTGATGTCAGGATCTGGGCTATCTGAGGACCTGAGTGGATTTGGCTCACTACTGCAGAGTTTTGGCTATTTGGGCTTATTTGCCTGATCTGTGCATCACCCACAGAGCAACCAGTGTTTGTCAGGGAGGGAAAGGGGAGTGTTCAACAGCTACCTTTTCCCAATGATTTGCACGTAGGTCTTCACTAGGTAGTCTGATATATTGCGGCCTGTCAGATTCTGGAGGATGTCAGTTGTGTCTTGCTCACGCTGGTGTCACCAGAGAAAACACAGATGAATGATCATCAGAAAACACAGGTGCTGAGTGAAATAAGTCTTGTGCAATGCTGCATGCAAGAACCACACCCAGCCACTCTGCTCTTCATGAGCATTCCTCACTGCAGTACCACTGAGCTCCCTCCTACCTGTGGGGGTGGCAAGCCACCTGCACCAGCAGGGCACACAGGCAGCATCTTCTTGATCTTCTCACTGCTGCACTCACAAGATGGGGAAGGATTCTCCATGCTCCAGTTGCCTTTCTGGAAGATGTCCAGGACCGACTCTGGGACTGAACCAGTGGTCCATTCCTTCTGCCCCACAGTGCAAGGAGCGTCTCTGTGTTTGGAAAGAGGCAAGAAAAAAGCAGTTTTTAAGACAATTATGACAGCCTTTACTTACAAGACATTTAAAGATCAAACTCCACAGTCCCCAGTAGAGGCTGTGTGTTTCTCAAAGGAGCTTGACCTCACTGAAAGAAACTGCTCAGAGTAACAGATCAGACTCTGCAGCTTTTAATAGATCCCACTGCCAAAGAAACTGAGGTGGCCAACGCTGAGTAGTGCCAGACACTCCCCTCTTTTCATTATAATTAAATGCTTTGTTTCAGTCAGTCCCAGCAGGCACACTGTCCAGAGTTCAGGAAGCATCTGGAGAATGCTTCTAGTCACATGGTTTAATTTGAAGTAGTCCTCCAAGGAGCAGACAGTCGGACTCAATGATTCTCATGGGTCTCTTCCAACTTGAGATACCCTGTGATTTTACGATCAGAGCAGACAATCTTCTTGGATGATTCCTTCGATAATATTTCTGCCTTTGGGGCATCGAAACACTGCTCTTCCCCAAGGCTGCAGCGGGAAGGTTTTTTTCCCATGGCTCATTGGTGGAATAGCTCAGCTTTCATGCCTGTTATGACGGATGCACCTTACTTTCCACCACTGGCCAGTATATCAGACAACTAGCCTCCCTCCCCATCATCCTGTGAACATGAGCTGCAGGTCTTCTGGACACACCATCTTGGACTCTTGGAGTGTATACCTCTTCTACATTCCCAGACTAGATCTTCAATGACTCGCCCAAGGCCAAGCACCAAGTCAGGTGGCAGAGCTGGGAAACAACACAAATGCTGTCTGGCTCTCCGCTCCTTCTGCTGGTGTTTGTGGGATGCTAACTCAGGTTTCTAATGCAGCTGGAAACAAAGGATTATGGAGTGGGAATAGCTACAGTCAACAACATACAGCAACATAAACAGGTCCTTTATCATGTTCAGGACCGAACAGTAATTTGAGTGATTTGCTCTCTTCTTCCCATCTCTGTCAGCAAGGACTTGCACTCAAACCTCACTTCTTCACCAGACTGAGGGCTGACAACTTTTTAAAATGCTCTGAGCAGAAAAACTGAATGTAATTACAACTCTTTTGGCTTAAATCTTGCTCTGGCCATGTATTACTATAATTTCCTAAAGTCAGCTAGAGCTACCAGGGGTGTGGTTCCTGTTGCCAGACCAGAGTTGTACTTACGGGATGGAATGTCCTTGCATACAGCGTGTCCCAAATCCTGGCTTATCAAGAAGGGCGTCCAAAAGCTTGTGAGTGCCTGCATCTTCTGGAGCATCATTGCTATGGGAACAGCAGAAAACACTATCAGTCAGCGTGGTAACCAGCACACAGCAAAAGAAGCAGAGCAAGGCTAAGAGCACAGTGAAAGGATGTGGGTGGGGATTTGCCCTTGAAGAATGCTTGGCCTAAGAGCACACACACATTACAAGTCTTTGCACACAGTATTAGGAGAATCATAGCACCCCATTCAGAAATGGGTATGACCTTGCCTGTATTTAGAGCAGGCATTCAAAGGCTGAAGAAGAAAACACCATGAATCTTTAAAATTGTGTGTCTGAGATAAGCACAAAACCCAAAACAATCTGATAAGGAACTCAGTAACTCAAGTTTGCAAAGAAGATAATTTATAGACCACACAAAACATACCTAATAAAAGTGTACTGCTCATCATACATCCAAGGTTGTAATTCCAGGCTGGGATACTTCCCAAAAGGAGGAACAATCAGACTGAACATGAGAGCAATACACACAAAGACAGCTGGCAGCACAATCTGAAATTGCAAGGAAAAAACAAGTCCTTTAAGCAAATGTTTCCAGACTTATCAGGAGTTACGTATGAATCACTTATTGGATCAGAACTTTTTCCAGGTTTCCCAGGAATACCTTTGCTGTTTACACCAAAGCAGTGCTAGACACCAATTAAAGATCTGTCTTGGCATTCAATCAGGGAATTCACTTCAGATGCAGAGGATTTAGCTTGCAAATGCTGTTCTCCAGGGCAAAATTACATCCTGCTGCACAAGAATACTGTAACTACATGGTTTATAATGCAACTCCTTTCACTTGCACAGGCTTCCTTCTGCCCACATGTGTAGTGAAGGCTACTTTTGGTTATCTGCATTCCCTTGAGGTTTTTAGACCACCATCAACAGTCTACAATACACGGTCCAGAGCTGTCCCTGCTGAGGGAGTCTGCTCATGTTGGAGGCTCTCACCTGGGCAAAAAAACCCTTCCGGCTTCTCTTGGCAATGAGCATCCTCTTCCACAACAGAGCCATGAACTGCTGCTGGGTGAGCTTCCAGCCCTTCATCTGGTAGGAGCCTTTTCCATCCATGCCACTGAGAAGGTCTGTCTCTCTGGATTCTGCTAGCAAGAAGAAATGACCCTCATTTAAAAATTCAGATATGCCCTCTGTGCTGAAATAATCACAAGGTGACAGCTGGAGTAGCCACTCCCACTCACAAAAAAAAAAAATAAGCACAGTCAGCAGCAATAACAACAGAAATTTACGTGAATGTACTTTACCCCTTATCCCTGCTTTGGAGGGAGGATTGAGCTGGCTGTATATCCTGCACTGTACACTATTCCTATAGGCAAACACATCACCACACTTTGGCAATCTCAGCCTTCAGATCTGCAGTACTTATAATATGAAAGAGCACCCACAGGAAGAAAACAGGCTTGAACTCTAGCAATACCTGGATCTATGTCTGAGTCATTAGGATCAAATGCATCATCTTCTGTAAATGGACGAAGGCAGCTCTGTCTGTCTCCAAACACACGTCTGTTCCTTCTGGCTGGCAACGTACCATCTGAAAACAATGCAGTTATGGTTAGCTGAACTGCTTCAGTTAATCTCCACCTAGCCCCAGAAAAACCAAAGCAATATAATTTTCATTTTACATGTCTTCCATTTGCAAACTGAAGAGTTGATCCTGAGTGACTTCAGTGCAGGTAAAAGCAAAAACAAGACTGTCATCCCACAATGGGTCATGTTTTATGCACCATAATTTGTGTGATGCCCAGAAACAACTTCTAGTGCACTTGATGGCTTTTTTCATTTCCAGGGGAACAGCAGGCTGCTCTCATTGTAAGAAAACTCTCATTTGCCACATGAGAGTCATATGTAGTCATGTGACAAGTGCAATTTGTTGTTATGAGCACTCAGTGCAGTGATATGCTCTCAGAGAAAGTAATTTGGACCCTACTGTGGTCTGATGTGTCAGGAGTTCTTCAGAGCAGACCACAGTGTCAGTCAAGTAATATGCAATATACTCAAACACTGGAAACTCTTCACTGTTACAAAATAAATATGCTACCAACTGGGTCAATTGACCTTTACAGCACAGAAAAGCATACATTAAATACACTAAACCCAGCTATTTCAGGTCATTAAAAATACTAGGGTGGAAGTGCTTCAGTTCAGTTTCAATCAGGATCTGTCACACCTTGGCATGTGTCACTTCTGTAGGGGACAACTGTACCCACCTGAGGTTTCTGCATCCACACCACTATCATCAGCCACTTTCAGGAAGATCTGAAAAGGAATTAAGTGTTAATGAAAATCAAAAGAGGAGAGATACTGTGGATACTACTTCAGAAGATGCCATGTGAGACTGGCAGGTGCAATGAGAGAACTGAGGTTACTGAGTTTATCCTCTGCATGATGGAGATAGGGACTTCATGGCTTCTCTCCAGTTTTCAGGACCCAGACTGCTACCAGCTGTTCCCCCTTTCCAATATCAGTTCTCAGGCCATCTCAAACATGAGCTCTTTTCCGTGTCTCAGAAACAGACTGACTAACTAAACTTGGTGAATCTTGTATTTCCTCATGTCTCACAGTGGTCTCGCTCTTGCTTAAATAGGCACCTTCATGGAGCTTGACTCATGGACTGTCCTGAACCAGAAATAACCCACTTTCAAATTGCAGATAACAACCAAGGTCTTCACAGCTGTGAAGGACCTAGAGGGCAACCTCAGTAAGTGACAACACCACTATTTCAGTTTCCCTTGTCATTCGTTAAAAACAAACAAATGAAGATTCCACAGAGATAATGTGCATGATACTTCTGTGATAAAAACAGTGACTTGGCAGCTGGAACACAGTCACATGGAATAAACTCTGAAACAATAAAAAAAATCCCTGACAAGGGCATATGTCTAAATTGTTTACGTAATGTATGTATCCAGTACTGAAGTGTATGTTTTCAGTTAAATGCTACACAAGCCATCCCTAAAAATAACACAGACATTAGAAGCCAAATCAGGGGCCAACCTACACATGATATCTTAGCAAAGCACAGATGAGTACACAGGACCTGTTTGTGCTTGTATGTACCATGTTTCAGTTTTGAATGCACTCCTCTATCTGCACACAATTACACAGGCAGAAGATAATCCATTTTGAAGAGGAATGCAAAGCTGCCTGTTCTGTCAATTTTTACAGGAAGCAATAAGGCTTCATCTCATTCTTAATTCTGCCATTACTTGTTTTGCCTAGTTTAAGACAAACAGGCATCAGCAGCTCACTAACCTCCTCCAGAGTAGTTTCGGAGATGCCATAGCTGGAAATGCCAAGGTCAGAAAGACGGTCATCAATTTCATGGAACAGCTCCACAAAAGCTCCCTCTTTAGCAGCTTTGTATGGCAAGACATAGGTTAATTCATGACCTATATCCTCCACCAGTCTTGCCTCAGGAACATGTTTTGTAATGAGATTTGAAATTGCAGAGACATCTAGAAAAAATGTAAAAAGAGTTCTGTTCTGGTTACTGCTCATTATGTGGAAAAAAGAGCCCAGCCTTAAAAATCCTGCTAGAAGGAGGACAAATAGGACATCTCTAGAAATAAGCTCATTTCCATGAAAAGTCTCATTTATTTTTAATTTAACACAAGCCTGGATAAAAGCCGGGCTATACTCTTTATATGCAGAACTTAGGAGAACTTGTATATACTACTGGAAGATCTGCAAATCATTGAAGTACAGCTCACCAACATTATATATTGCTAAGAGGCCAAGCAGCTACATAGTATTTGCTTATTAACTCTCAGGACAGCTTAAATTCAAAATGGTTCACTCAAGAAAAGCATTCCAATATTTAAAATACCATCACTGTGTGAATTAAATAATTGTCCCAAGACTGTAGCTACATAGCAGCAACAAGGTTAAAGCAGCTGTCCAAGGCGAGCTACAGAGCAATGTCAACTAGGATTCAATCTTAAATTCTTTTCCAAGCCTCACCTATTGTCAGTGTGTCACTTTCATGGTCACTGCCAAGGCCAGCATCAGAGCTGCTCTGGGAGACACTGTCATCCTGGTCACAAAAGAGAAGACTAACATTATTTCCTGCTGTTTATTCTAAATGGGGCCCACCACATGCTACACTCTAAGTATGTCCAACCAGATGCTGCAGATGGTGACACAGCACTGCAAAGAACTAAAACAGAAGTAAGATATCATGGGTGAAGTAGATGTAACAAAGTAGATGTGAAGTAGTGTAATACTCATAGAAGTGAGTATTACAAAAGTGTACTTCACCTATTTTGTATCTCTCTAGTCAGCTTGGGACTACTGCCACTGAAAGAAACTATAATGGAGCTGCATGTCCCACACAACAGTATAATTAGACATGGTCTGGCACAGTACCCCCAGAACAGGTAATACTTTTTCCAAAGAACAAAGGATTTTCCTTTGAGACATTCTAGTATGGAAAATCTTAGCTGCTGCTTCCAAAAAGCCTACGATTTCATGAAGAAAGAATAAACATGAGCAGAAAAGGCCAGCTGTACCTTTTTCAGATAGGAAACTGTGCTGCTGCTGTTTCGGCAGGAGCTCAGAGAGGAATCCACATCCTTTTTGACCAAGGTCAAATAATAGCCTGTTCCCAGCTGGTTCTTCAGGAAGAGAGAAGAGCCAACACAGCAGAGCTTGCCATGAGAAATGATTGCAATCCGGTCCCCCAGAATGTCTGCCTCATCCATGTGGTGTGTGGAGAGAATGATGGTGCGACCTGGGAGAGAGTAAGGAAGACATGTAAGTCAAACAAACCTGTGTGGCCTTGCCAGAGCCACTATCTTGCCATTTTGCTATGGAGTTGGATGGGGGGTTGATGCCACAAGTTTGGCTCCTTTGAACAGGACCAAGAGTATGGAGAAGAATCACAATTGCTGTCATGGGTTTATTCTCCCCACTGTCTGCTGGCTCTTGCTGTGCTCAGCAAAGGGAGGTTTGATTTTATGTCTGCAAAGCTGGTTGCATAGAGCAGAACAGGACATCGTTGAACACCAAGGCTGATTTTTTGACTTTACCTGCCCTCCCTCATAACCCAGTAAAAAAATTTGTTCGTGAATTCTGACATGAATAGGAGGAGAAAGGAATACAGATGAGAGATCTGAGCATCCCTGTCCTGCATTGTCTTTGTTCATTCCTTGATGCAGGCAACAAAAAATTTGCAAAGACACACTGCTATTTTGAAAACAGTCATGAATCAGATTGATTTTCTTTGGCCTTCCACAATACATTTATTAAGGAGTAGAGAAAAAGACGACATACCTTGCCGATACTTCAGAAGCAGTTCCCATATTCCTCTGCGAGAATAAGGATCTACCCCAGCTGTAGGCTCATCCAGAATAACGACCTTGGAGCCACCAACAAACGCTAAGGCAACAGAGAGCTTCCTCTGCATGCCACCTGTCAGGCACAAGAAAAAAAAAGGTGTTCAGGCTGATGCAGAGATGAGTAGAACAGCAGTACTTGCAGTATGGTGGATAATAAGTTGTATGAAAGAAAGCAGACTGAGGAGAACAAGTACTGCTGCTGTTTCAGGCCTTCAGGGTCCCACCACCTTCTGGACAGTGGATACTTCATCTGGATAGTCTTTCCTCAGTGGAGTCTAACTCTCCTCCTACTGCAGGGAATCACACCTTGCATATCCTTCCTTAAGTGATTTATACTGCCTCAGCGCCAGGGGTAGCAAATCACCAGCTTGGAGGCCTAAGCATATTTGAGGATCTGGAACACAGGTCTCCAGAGCGTGAGCTGCAGAATTAAGTCCCCATGAGACTCTCTTTCTATGGAAGTGTTCCAGAGGCAAATGCAAGGAATTACATTGCATTCCTCAATACTAAGGTCAACTGTGGTCATCTCCTCTCCCTCCCCCAAAGTCAAATGTGCAATCTGTACTGCTAATTGAGTAAGACAAAGGCATCTCAGTCCCTCTAGTATCTGGTACAGACTGACGCAGAAATTCTGCTCCTCCTGAACAATGGAGAAGGACACTCCAGGTCGCCCCTTCTGAAGGGGCAGAAGTCAGCATAAGGAATGCACATATGGTTCACAAACAGCATGAGACTTGGAGACTGTGGTCCAAGCCACTCTCACCTAAACTCATAAACCCCAAATATAACAGTAAGCTTTGGATAACACACTGCAAATATAGCTGAACTATGTCATGATGGAAACAAGTACAAAATACTCAGAGAAAGTGAGTGACTTGTTATGGCCATTAGATAGCTTGAGACTGTGCAAGATTGTGATGTTTACTAAGATACACTGATTAGGTACTTAATAAATTACTTCCTTAAATGCCTAATTGTACAGTAGTATATATGTAAATTGCAGGATCCCATCAAGGTCCATAACACAGCCTCTGCAAAAGCCAATGGAGTGTTTCTGAGGCTGAGAAATGTAAAAGATCTGAACCTACCTGAGAGCCTGCTTGTCCTAGCTTTCAGTTTGTGAGGCAATCCAACATCTGTTGCCATCTGCTCCATCTCCTCTTTCACCTTCTTTTCCGGCAGCCCTTTGAGCCGAGCATAGAACCAGATGTGTTCCTCCACAGTCAGCCTAGGGAACAAATGTGGCCTCAGGGCACAGCTGAAAGCACCATGCTGGGATCTGTCCCTTTTATTAGCATTACTGCAGGCATTTCTGTTGGCTCAGAAAAATATATTTCAAGGCTGAGGTTTCAGGAAAAAGCCACAGACTGGGTGCCACTCGGCTTGGGCCTGACTTCAGGGTGTGGCTCTACTCAGCACCCATGTAAATAATCCTTTTTAAGAGTGCTTAATTTGACAGTACCACAAATAACTCAAACCACTAGGCACCGGGGAAACACTTGGCCTAGCTGAGTGGAGTAGATTATTAACAGACATGAAAGATGAAAGTATGAGCTCTTGCTGACTGTTCCCAAGCACTTAGGAATGTGTTAATAAACGGAATGTTCCTGTACCAATCCCACACCACCCCACTGTCTCAAACCATGCACACAAAGAAAAAGGACTGTCAAAGCTGAAAGCCCACTGCTGTATCCTAGAGAACCCAAACACCTGTTGGATAGCACAAGTCCCAGATGACACTCACAAGTCAAAGAGCACATTGTGTTGTGGACATACACCCAGGTTCTGCCTGATGGTGCTAAGCTCAGAGCGGATATCTTTGCCCAGAATGAAGGCTGTACCCGAAGTTGGGGGGAACAAGCCAGTCAAAATGGACCTGAAAGACAAACAGAACAGATCAGAAGGTTCTGCCACTAGGAAACCATTGATGGCTGAATTAAGAGTAGGTAGAAACCCTGGGGAAACACCATATCAAGAAAGTAGCCTGAAAAATATCTCACTAATGGATTTTAAATAAACCAAAGCACAAATCAGCTCCAGTGGTGATCAAAGAACACCCACATGGCTGCTTAAAGGAAAGATTTTTTCTTCTATAAGCTTCTTGTTCCGTCAGTACCAACTTGCTTTCCTTCACCGGCAAGTCAGAATCACAAACGGCATTACTATGAGATGCCACCTACAGATTCATTTGACCCAGCCTCAACCTGAACCCCCTGTGGTTCCAGTCCCCTGTAAGTGTAGGGCTAACTAGACTAAATCACCAGAGGAACTCCAGTTTGCATCAGCTTGCACACTGCAGTTCTATGGCTACCTCTACTATATGGATAGGAGTTGCAGTATTCAGTCACTTCCCTAAAGGTTTAAATCATTATTTTGTTCTTACATGGTAGTGGTTTTCCCTGCTCCATTATGTCCCAGAAAGGAAGTTATTTGTCCTTCATAGAAGTTCAGTGTGAGACCATCTACAGCAACTTTCTTGCCATCCCGGTAAACCTTGACCAGGTTCTGGATGGAAACACCAAGACTCAGATGCACCGGTTCTTCCTCCTTGCAGACTGGAAGAAACACAACAAAGTTGAGAGATATGATAGATTCTAACAGAAACTTCATTGGAGTTGTAATAGACATCACATTTCCCCAAGCCTGTGAAGAAATGAGCTATATGAATAACTGACCACATTTCTTCCTCAGAGACAGGAATCTTCCACAGAAGATTAATCATTTAGCTATTTTCTCTCTCCTGGGCTAATCTGGGAGCTGGAGATCTCCAGTGTTATCAGGGTCAGCAAAAATATGAGGACTTCTCACCTCCATGAACTTGGAGTACCCAGCTGCATTCAGGTGGGCAAAGTACCACGGGTTTATATGGATGCAGCCACCTGATCAGTGTGCCCAAACTCTGATAACAAAAGGGTTAGTTTCACCTATCCATGCCAGTACTGCTCCTGCTGTCCTTGAACTCTCATTTCAGAAAAAGGTACATCTTAACACTTCACTTCAGAAAGGCTCTGTGTCCAGCACTTACCTTCTGAAGACCCCTTCTGGTCAGGATGGGGGTGCTGCCTGTCCTGTTGTTCCTCCCCAAACCAATAGGACTTAGTGAAAGGGAAGTACCAGGGTCTGGGAATCCCATACTGGCCTGAAAAGAAAAACATTACATGAGCCTGACTGCGTCTGTCCCTTTTCTTTCATTAGCTTTCAGGGCAAGAAGAGAAGTACTCCAACTCCAGTAAGCCTCCAGATGAGGCAGGACTAAGAAGAAATCTTTCTATATGAAGACACAGACGGACTTTGGGTAAAAGACATCTAACATCACTTTAGAGTTAAAAACCCTATGCTGAAAGGTGCTAAGTAACACGTGCAGTACTGATATTCAACTCCTCCCTTGCAGTCTGTGAACTTTCGAAGAGGGAACAAATGAAGTAAAGCAAAGCTTCTGGGGTTAGATCAGCCATGGCCACAATGACGTCATGCTTTTGTGCTGGGCAACACTCACTGCTAGCAGCAGGCAACAACCTTGCTGTGACACTGGTTTTGCTTCATGACCTTTATATAGCTCTGCTTAAAAATAGGCCAAATTTGCATCTTAGCAAGTGAAAAGGGCAAAAGGATTTATTTGAAAGCCTTAAGACACTATTATCCCTCAGAAGCAGACCTCACCTGGGAAGACAGATTCAATGTACCAGGTCATGACTCCATACAGGAAGGTATCAAACAGCATCATGACAGCTGATGTAGTGATGCTAAAGCCGTCTTCTTCCAAGGGGCTCTCAAAGAAGTTGTCCCACTGAACACCAACTCCCTGCTCCTCAAACAGAGCAAAGTACTCACAACCGAAACCAAAGGCCACTGGAGACAGCAGGCTCTGAAAATGGAGGCATGAACACGCACTGAGTATTTTACACCTACTCTCCAACTAGTCATCTCAGTTGTAGCACAAAGCTAAGGGACATTGTCCATATGAAAAGTCGAAGTTTCAAGGACTGTCACTGTATTTGCAGACACAGAATGGTAGATTTGGTCTAGGTTCCAAGAGGCCTGGAATCTCTACTGAACCTCCATCCAGAATTGTTTGTTTCCCTATCTTCTTTCCCTTACTCTCTGGATTTTCCTGCAAGGGAACAGGTTGCTAACAGTTACCCTCTCCAGGTTAGAAGTGCTGTGCACAGGAAAGGCAGGTGGTTCCTTCAGCCTTCATGTCTGGTGGTACAGTATCACAGCATACAGAGATCAAGGCAGCTTACTCAGTCCAGCTGCATTAGTTCTACCACCAAAGCCAACAAAACCCTCCCAGCAGCTTCTACCAGGTTCAGTAAATCCCTTTATCAAGCCCAACCCTGATAGACTCTTAGAAAATTAACCTTCCATTGCTACTTTCCCGTTTGCAACAGTGTCCAGCTAGAGAGCTGCTAAGTGCCATACTGGTGGAGGCCCAATGCCCAGGAGAATTTCATCAAGACTCACCGCAAAAATCTTGAGTGAGAAGCTGATGTGGTCCTGCCAGGCAACGCAGAGCACATAAGGCAGGTACAGTGTGAAGTAGACAATGCCTCCACAGGCAGCTGCCAGGTTGGCCCTGGAGAACACGGTGCTGATGAGGAAGCACTGGAGGATGGTCACAACACCGAAGATTGAGAGGAAAATGAACACCACACTAGGATCGCTATAAGGCAGCAGATTCCCCATCTGGCAGGAGAACAATAAGTGCATCAGGTTTTGAAAGGACTCTCCAAGGTACAGGCAGCTCTGGAGATGTGCTACTCAGGGGAGGCAGAGCTTCCTGCAATTTGCACAACAGCCTTCCCAGAAGCGAGGCAGTACCAGCGCCATCTTTTCAAGAGAACTGAATCTACAACATTCCCTCCTGCTCTTTTCAGCCAGACAGCCCAGTTGCTCCAAAATCCTGTTCCCCAAAAGTGACTGGTCAACACACACCCACAAACTCCTCCCTAGTGTGCCAGTGCAGACCACTGCTTAGCAGGCTCTAAAGATTCTGCTGCCACAGGCCAAACCAGGCAACTCACCTTCAAGATCAGCACCAGAAGTCCTGCACTCATCAGGAGAGGTACAAGGCTGCTAATGAACCAGCTTAACCACAGGATGCCATTGTCAAGTCCCATAATCCTCATTGTTTCTTTCAGCCGGGCTTCCTTCTCATACACAATGCCCTTAATTATCACAGCCACTGAGTAGATCCAAGCCAGTGTCATGAAAAGAGGCATGGAGCGGCTCATGACACGCAGAAATCTGAGAAAATGTAGGAAAGGTGCCAGGAGAACCGAGTGAGAAACATCACTGCAACTTCAGATACCACTTCAAGGACCATCATCAGAGCATGGTGACAGCTAAGGCCTCACTGCACAGAGAAGCACACAGGATCTGTCTCTCACCATGAGGTGAGACCACCACAAAGTGGATGGGTTTGGAGCGCATCGCCAGTTAGGAGTGGGAGCTGGAGATGCAACTGCCACTCAGTGGAAGAGTGGGGGCAAAGAGCTGCTTTGCCTGGGGACTGCTCTCAATTGCTCTCTTTCCCCTCTCCTATGCCTTTCTGTCTGCTTTTTCCCCCAGTGCCATTTTTGCTTGCGTCAAGTGTGGGGATATGGTCACACCTCAAGAAGGTGCTTTGAATGTTCAGCTCCAGTACTCACAGTCCCTTTCCTGGGCAGGACTCTGCAAGCCATTACATATTCTAAATCCTCCACGTGGGTGCCCTAATTCTAGGGATTAGGAACACTATGGAGATTGCCTCCTCACTCATAACAGGGACATAAACCATGCCTGAGGAGTGACAAAAGCCCATGCCCCCAAGCTCATCTTCCTGGGATCTTTTGAAGCAGCCTGCATACATACATGTCATCCACGTAACATGGGTAGGGCATCTGCTGCACATAAACTCCTGTCTTCTTCTCCGTGCCGGTCTGAACCCTGATGATGGCCTGTTCTACCACATCCTGCAGGTAGACAAATCCTCCCCAGACATAGCGCATGTCCTCAAAGGGGTCAGCACGGGGACCAGGATCCCAGTACCTGCACCACAAGAACAAGACCTTTCCATTAGAAATCCTCCTCACCCCATCCTTTGTAAGAAATATATCATAAGGCAGGATGTCAGGGCTCACCCATCCTTGATCTTGTTGGTCCTTTCTACATTATCAATGTCCATCCGTATCTTGTATTTCACATGTTGAGGAAGATCTGTGCTGTCAGGAGTTATTCCAGTGAAGACTATGCCAGCCCAGAATCTCCTTTCATCCAGAAGTTCCAAGGACTTGTTAATGAGCCGGACTTCTGTGGGCACAGGCTCCAGTTTGTCCAAGTTGACACACTAAATAGGGACAGAATGAGAAGCATTTATGGGATACACTGCCAAATCAATGTATTTTGTTTAGTTGTGGGGTGGAGGGAAAGAAGAGAACACTTCAATGATAATGTCACGCCCAAGAAAAAGATAACAGCACCAGACTATTTTGCAACGGTTTGTTGTAGCCCACCAAGTTGCAGTCATTGCTTCCTACTTGACAGTCACCTACCAGTCCAATCAATGAGAAATACCCCAGCAAAAGCATTTCCCGTACAAGAGGTTAGATAGCAGTGCAGTATGACTGTACAGTCATACAGTATCTCATCCAAGTATCAATTTCCATATATCATCTTATCTCGTCTGTTACCAATAAATCAAGCCTGATTCAAAGCCTCTAAAGATCAGTGGAGAGACCTAAAGCTTTGGACCAGGCCCTTAACAGGCCATGGCCTGTTGCTGTTTGCACTCATCTCCCAGGCTGATGAGGTAAAAAGCAGAACTAATTTTGTTCCCTCAATTTAAAGCAGCTTCTAGCTTCACCACAGTCCCCAGTTAAACCCCAGACTGAAGTATGAGCTGCTACGCTGCTGGAGACAGCAGCAGCTTTCAGTCACCCAGTAACAGAAGGGCAGGAAACCACACACAGTGACAAAAGCCAAAACTTCAAATACAAGGCCTACAGTTAGGCTAATACATCTATACTTAGGCATCTGAATAAATGATAAATTTCTCACATGCTATTCAGCCCTACTAATGCCTGGCTGTATCCAGAAAATGGATGGAGGGACATCTATCTTCCCTTTCCAGAACACCCAATTGCATGAGTGGAGATAAAGCTGCTGCCTCCCCCAGCACCTTGCCCGCACTAACAGGATCTCACCTCCATGAAGCGGGAGATGGTCTGGATAGCCCGGTCTGTCTCATTGAAGGCATCCACCCAGGTGTACACAGAGCCATTTTCTGTCTCAAAGTCCTCTGGACTGTTTGACAAGAAGCGGGCAACATCCTCCACTGTCCAGTTGGAAGCTGGCAAGGGCAGGTCCCAGAGGGCTTTGCCTTTCAGCAACGTCTGCAAGTATATTGTTTTCAAAGAACAAATAATTGTGAGAAGTAATGTTAGATTCCTCTCTCATAAGAAAAACAAGCACTGCAAGGAAACAGCTGTTAAAAAGTGCAGGTAGAGAGCCTCTGTCATACTGAGAGGATCAGCACAGAGGCATCCTTCCCCTCACCTTCCCTTTGAGAAGGATGTGTCTGCCACAGTACACCATATCAGTGTGCTTTGCAGGCTGGCTGGCTGCCTCCACGTCCTGCCACCCCTCTCCCAAGGAGAGGGCAGCAGAGAGCCATGCACAGCTCTGCACCCCAGAGCATGCACACATGCCAACCAGGAAAGAGGGATATGCTTTTCCAGCAGAAATGCATTTGGCTAATATTGGTTCCCTAGCTTTGCTCGTTTCTCCCAGAAAAATCTCTCCTCCTGACTGGGATGGAGAGCAACTGAGGCATGTCTGAAGGCTCGAGCAGAAATACCAGCACCAGAGGCCAGGTGATTTTTCTATTTTGCTTTTGTGCCATCAGGGCTGGCTGAAGCAGCCCTGTACAGTCACGATATCCCACCTTCACTCTCCTGTCTGGGACAGTGCTTTCTTCACTCGGTTTAACTGCTAGTTTTGTGAGGACAGGCTACTGTATGCACAACGCCTAGCGCTAAATTCACTGAAGCAGAAACCACTCAACTGGACAGACAATATAAGGCCAGGCAGGAAGGGAACAGTAATTGTAAAGGATACAGTTGAACTGAAGTCAGGGAGATAAAAAGAAAAACCCGCACAAGAGAGAAAATTGCACAAAACCTTATGATTAAGAACAGGAAGTGGATTTTTTGCTACAACAAAAATGAAGAGAGGTAAAGGTCTGCCCCATACTCTGCTGTTACCAGCAAACCAGAAAGTAGTGGGTCACACAGTTACAAAAACAGCTCTGCAAACTGGAAAAACAGAACAGACCAAGCTAGCAAAGGAAAACATACAAAAAGGAAATCCAAGTAAACAGGAATTGGATGTGCTGTGCTCTCTTCTCATTTGGTCTCCAAAGTTAACTTCTGTCACCATGCCTGCAGGGAAACGGCTCAACCTCATCTTGCTCAATTCCAGCATTAAAGTTCCTTAACTCTAGGGGCACGTGTCTCCCTTCCTGAAGTTCACAGGCACATTACCATCAAGCTAGAAGCGGCAGGGACAGGCAAGCAAAGCACCTTCCTCTCCCTCAGCAGGAAGAAATATGCCAAACAGATTGTACAACCCAGAAAGTTGAGAGAAGCTCAACCCAGAAGCATGACAATGAATGCTGTCTGGGAGCTGCCAAGGCACTGACAATGAAGTACTCATGCTTGTATGAATGTCAACAGGTGACAACAAAGGGATCCCTGTTACTAAACTGGTACAGAGAAGACCAGATTGCTGGGAAGATTAATAATCAACTACCAGAGGCAACAGGGTTAACAAGCAACATAAAATATGAAACCACAAAAACCCAGAGCTCTGTAAAATTAAAAAAAAAAAAAAAAGGGAGCAATATTCACTTTTTAGAGGACATTACTGCAAATCAATGTTTTGGACCTCGACTTTCTGCCTGAACTTAGCCACAATCTGTTCAACTGTCCTTGGCACTCTAGTATGTCATGTTGATGAAGAAGTACAACAGGGCAGGTCACAGATTATTCAGCAGAGCATTGCACTGGGGTATAAAAGGAATGATTTTCAAGGTCTATAAGACCTGGAGTGGTCTCTGTACACAAGAAGGCATACTGTGATACCCAATCCTGTTGCAGAGACAGCTGAAAAAACTACTCTACACTTGTTTCTTGGTGCCAGTTTTACATCACTGTACCTCCAAAGACATCAGCACAGGGTGCAAAGATCCACCCCTCAGAGCTGCACCTGAGGAGCCATGGTGGTGTGCACATGACACATTAGGGCAATACTGTGGTCAAAACAGCCCATTTTCCAAGAGAGGCAGAGTAGAATTGGGTGTTAAATGTGCACTGCTCCTGTTTGCAGGAGACTGTTACATGAAGGAATGCCAAGCATAATGCAAGATCAGTACAATCAAAATATCTTTCAAGAAGGGGTCCCATCCATAATATTTATCTGCCAAATTCAGCACCGAAGCACCATCTAAAATAAATATTTCATCACTTATTGCAAAAAACAACAGTGGTGGTTCAAGCAAAGACAGCATACTGACCCGAATGAGATCCATTTCCTGACTACTTTCCATAAATGTCCAAATCTTTGGGCTTATCTCCTCCCACATTCCCCCAAGGTCACGAAACACACCCAGCTCCTGGAATGTCCTGTTCACCTGTCGCAAAGAGGAGAGGAAGGTTATTTCCAAAAGCTGGCAGAGACCCATCATGGGCTGAGAGGGTACATTGAGCCCTCCACAGTAAGTGTTTGGGAGGTGAGAGATTAGGGAGGCTGTGCTTTTGCAGGCAATCATTTCTAGGCTTGTGTTTGGGTCCAATTTAACTAGAGGATCAGCTGCACAGCCAGAGAACATAGCTAATGCTACGTTATCAGAGGACAGGGCTAGAGTTACCTCAGACATGACCTTCCTTATGGCTGGTGTATCTGGAGTGTACAAGATCTTCCCAATCAGCAGGGGTTTCAAAGCCCTCCAAATAATCCTGGAAAGCGGGCTAGATTCCAGGTTCTTCATTATCTCATTGCAGTAGGGTGCTGAGGAAGAGTACAAAGGTGAGTGGCTGAACAGCACAGTGATAACTGCAGAAGACGGAGCTTCATGAACAACCAAAGCTGAAAGCAGAGCATTTTTCAGATACAAACCCCCTCCTTTACTGCAAAGCTCCACAAAAAGCCCCTTTTAGCCCAAGCCTGTACAGTCTGCCCAGTGAACAAGGAGCAAACAGGTACCCTCCAACACCAAGGGCCACAGTACTAGTTCTGCAACACCTCCACAACCCCAATGCATAGCACAAACAAAATTTGTCCAGAAAAGGTCAGATTTCCGGAAGCTGCACATGACTGTGCTCCTTCTCTCACTAAAATAGGTCCACTGCACAGCTTTCTTTGGACTCTTCAGAAGGTCCTTGGTAGACTGCAAGTTCGTAACTTACTGGCCTTAAGGGAATATGCAGGACAATATATGCATGCCCTCCTAAACAGCAGCGAATAAGTCCCTCAAGACCACCTGTTTTCATCTGTGGAAGTCTGGAAAACACTAGCGATGACAGTCATGAAGTAGATGGGATCTCAGACCATGCCATTGTTACACTTACTTGTGGAGTTATCGTAGAAGTTAATCACATCATCTTCAGTGCTGTTGCCTCCAAACAGCGCTTTGTAATTGTTATCCTCATACCAGTTGAGGGATTTAATTTTGAGCCCTCCACCTTCCGGATGGCCACACACAATGCGTGACACAGCCTGATAGATCTGTGTAGACGAGTTTGAGGCATTCACATTGGTCAGGAACATCACCTCTTGCCTCATGTCACTCCAGCTCTTCATGCTCAGCAGCTGGAGGGGAAGGGCAGAAAAAAAGAACAGAAGCAAGTACCAAACAGGATTAGTAAAAGGAGATGTTCTTTCCATACACCTTCAAACCACAGAACAGATTTTTGAACAGATGACAATCCCCTTGAACACAACATCAAGGGTAAGAACCAGGGAAAACATTTCCCCACCACAAGAATGAACACTGTAGAGGGAAGTCTTTTCTGTGCAAGTACTTGGAAGGTATCTTTGCCAAGTTCTTTACTCTTGAGTTTTCTCCTCCAGTGCTGTGGGTGGTTCCTGGCCTCCCTGCCCTCTAACACAGAAGCTGCTTGTCCTCCTGGTTGCACAATGGCTTACATTCCACTGGAGTACCCTCAAAAGAACAGGTGGGGTGGGGTACATCGAGTCAGAATAGGAATTGAAGGAACAACGCCAAGTGACTGCAGCTCATGGGTCACAAGCTGGATGAGCCACAGACCACAGCAATGTCACCTGGCACAATTCCACCAAGCCTCCACCAATTTACACCAGGCAGCCTGTTTGACCTCCCAAATTGGCATCACTTATCCCTGCCCCAGAAACTCCTTTTCCCATTGTCAACAGTGTTCCCAGAAAATCCTTGAAAACAAGCCCTGCTGCAGCCAGGAGCCTGAATCACAGCATAAGCTTTGCACACAGCCAGTCACAGAAAGGAGCCTTCTCCTGGCCAGCTGACCTGACACCAGGCCTGAGGTGCCAACATACAACCAGCCAGAATGATTAGTACCTCTAGACTCATTTGAGTGGCGTAGGCCAAACAATATGCCTGCAATGTGTCACAAACAAAAGCACCTTGCCCTCAGCCTGAGATACTCACTGCATTAATGCTGTCATACTTGGGCATGGCCAAGCTCACCACAACAGGAAAAGCAACCTGCCTGCATGAGCACTGGTTTCATGCTACACTGGAGTGCTGCTTTGAGACCCCCCACATCTTGAGATATCAGAACATCACCTCTTTGATGGTGACCGTAAGTGGCTGTTATGAAGAAATAAGACAAAGGCAAGAATCTAGGACACTTCCTCTAAGTAACCTTCCAGCTGCCATTTATTTTCAGCTCACTTCTATTTCCTAACGCTCAAAGAATTTCTTCCATGGTAAACTCCTAGAATTTATAACATCCACAGGTATTTAACACCCAACATCACAGGAAAGAATCTCTTCTCTCTCCTTATCTGGCTATGGTTAGCTCCCTTTGGTGTCGTGTGGTTTTGTTTTTACTGCAGAAGACAGTGAATATTCAATTCCTATCTTCTCTTCATGTGCCACTCAATTCTATAGGTCTTTGTCATATCCCCAACTTATCTCTTCTGCAAGGCGAACATTCTCAGCCTATTCCCTTGTTCCTTCTGTGAAAGCCATTATACTTCTATATGTCCTAACTGGCCTTCTCTGAACTGTATTCCAGTTCTACTATCCCTTTTCAGATAACAAGAGCCTAGATCTGTGTTCCATATAAAAGGGTTTTGTACAGTATCATGGTAAAAAGCTACGGCTGGTTCTCTATACCTTTTAAAGTGTTTTCTAGAATTTAATCTGATTGCTTGACTGCTGCTGAAATATCAAGTGATGTTAACTTGCATGTTCTTACTGTGCTGTCCAGAACAGGCACATGCACTAAACAGGGCAAGCAAAGCTGCTGAGACACCTATTTGTAAGTGCTCATCAACTGCATCTCAAACAATATAATTGCTGTGCTCCAACTCCCCTGTTTTCAGGGACAATAACTGAGTCAAAGACCATCTGCCACTTTTGCTCACTGTGCATTGGCCTGTCACCTTTGCTTTAATAAAATACAGAAAACAAAGCCTAAGACAGCTGGTAAAGCCAGCCAACAACAATGCTGAAAGCAGCCGTGTGCTGGAACAATTCAATCCAAGTTCACCCAAGGAAAGCACAGTCAAGACTCTTTGGCCTTACAGTGGGAGGTAAACCTGACCCTCTGTGTGACCCATCTGTAGCACTGTGCATATTTTAGATGTGCCAACATCTGAAGAAAAATTCTTGACACTAAACAACAGCTACTACACGTCACCTACACAAGGAGCCTCTATTTTCAGATGCCTAAAAAAAGCACATGACACACTGATACAATGGAAGACAGCTGTGAGAGCAGCAAAAACTTGAGTGCAAATATCCAGATTGACTGATCCAAGTGTACTTTCATTTCTATGCTACTCACTGCTGCCTTTGCCTGCAGCCTGCTGCCACTTAACCTGACTCCACAGGTTCAGGTGACCTACAGGACAGCAGCATCACGGAACATGAATGAAAACTGTCACACAACTGTTTTTGTTTGTCACATATGTTCATGCAGATTTTTGGATTTGATGATTCCTCACCCAAAAGGCCAAGGCTGCTTTTCAGGTGTGACAGTTTGAGTGTGCAATTCAAAGGGATCCCTTGGGGAGTTTCTGGTATCTTAGCTAAAACAACGTATTTTTGCTCAGCAAAAAGGCAGCTGGTTTAGCTAAAGTACCACAAATTCCTAGCATGATGAGCAAAGGTACTCAAATAGGAAGTGCAGCTAATTCCCAGAAACATATGAAGTGTTAACCACCCTAAAGAGGGATTGCATCTGGAAATACATTTCTACATATTATTTTGAAACAGCTTGAGCAAGGAACTTTGTTTCTCATCTTTGGCACCAGCGTCTTGACAATTTACATGCAGAGCTGATCTTCTAACCCTCTGGAAGCAAATGAAGGGTTACTAAGCTATTTCTTCTCCCAGACATCAGACCTGGCTCCCTAAGTGTTTCCAAATAGTTGTCCTTGCTCTTGGTGTTTAATCTGTCCTCCTAGAATTTGATTTAAAGAGTCCAAGGACACAGCTCAAATCAATCCCCATACTCCAAGACAAGTATTTTGTTCAGACCATTTTCTAATTAAAATTCCCTGCTAGAAAGGCTCCTAGACATGGCACAAACAATAGTTGTCTCCACCCCCTCAAGCTGCTGCCCTTTGAAACAAGGGAGCAAGTCCCTCCTGTTCACACAGAAATCCGCCTGACAGACAATAAGAAGTAACTTTCGGTCAAGCCATCTGGAGCAGCTCATGCTGTACACAGAGCAAAAAGCTGCCTTTGTTTGCACAGCAGGGCAGAATAAAAGGTAGTCCTACCCAAAACAGCTGCCAAGCAAAAGGCACGCTACCCTGGGACATTTTCGGCCACATCAGCAAACTGAGCATCACGTGGTTTCAATTATTTTAATCCCAGACAAGAAAAAAAGCCAAGCTTAAATGACATAACAGGAAACAGCTGTAGTCAAACTCTGAAGGGCAGCCTTCCTGCTAGCAGCAAAAGCCCTTCCACGGTCCTAGCTGGAGCTGATCCCGGAACAGTCCTAATTTCAGTGTGCAGGGGGCTGCACAGCAGGTTGTAGGGCGCGGGGAGGGGCGCGTGCCATGAATTGTTGGCTGGCAGGGCGCAGGCTCCCAGCAGCTGCCCCTCCGTGGGAGTGAGGTGCAGGCTAACCTGGAGTGACCCGCTCTCGTGCCTTCTCCCAGGGGTTACTGCCGTTCACGCGGAGCTCAGAGCTCTGCTGCAGAGACCAGAGACCAGCGCAGGGAGGAGGAGGAGGAGGCGGCGGCATTGTTTAGCTGAGATGGAGGCGGAGGCACTTTTTAGCTTAGATAGATGGTTGTGATCTCTGCTCCAGGGAGAGAATGTTTTTGACTAATAGCAGCACTTCAAAGTCAGAGTCAGACAAACTAGGATAAGTTTCTAGCTTGATAACCATCCCCCACCCCCCAGATTTTCTGATTCATACTTAGGTACTTGGGCAGGGCTTTTTTCTTAATCCATCGTTTCACCTGCAAAAACAAATCCTTGCAGCCTCTAGAATGTCAATTTGACTCTGCAAATCATTGTTTATGTTTACTGTTGTGATGTCATTGTGTTGAGAGCCCCACAAGACTGGAAAGCAATCTCTGGCCCAAAGAGCAAGACAGATAAAGAGGAAACAGTAGCCTACTGCTACTAATTTAAATTGTAACAGCCACAGCACCTTTTCCACATGCCATACCCTCACTGCCCACGAAAACCAGTAGATACAACCAAGTAATAATAACCCTGATGTGGATTGGCAATGGATGGAAAAAAATAGAAAGGAAAGCCTCAACATGCAGTTTGCAAAGCGCTACCTGGCAGCAGATGTACTGTGAGCCCAACCATTGTGCCACTGCTGAGAAGGCAAAACAGTACAGAAAATGTTCTAATTTCTGTTATGGTATTTGTAACTTGAAGTGCCAAAAGGTTGCAAAGTGCATGCTGCCTGCACTGACACAGGGAAAACAGCTGTAGGATGGGGAGAAGTTTCAAAACAAGCCAAGGATTTGACTTTGAGTTGCCTCTTGTACTTGATCACAGGCTAAGATAGCAACCACAGTGGCGTGTTCTCCTCACACAAAGACTCTTCTTACCTCTTTAACAAGATTCCCAACGCTCTCTCTTAGAGTTTCCACAGTTTCTGACAGATCCCACAAGGAAGAATTGAAAGAAAGTTGTCTCTGCAGAGAAAGAGAAACAGAAACTAGAAGTTACTGCAAAACACAAATGAAGAAATTAAACTCGTAAACGTTCTTGTCTAGAGCTGTTAGGACTGTTTACATTGGTGGAGAAGACAGAGCTGGCTTTCTGTGTAACCTTGAATTAAAAATACCATGGGCTTCTGCATCCTTCATGTGCTAGGATCACCCCTTTCTCTTTCCACAGGTGCCATAATCAGAACCACACCAACAAAACATTAAATACATGCACATACACTTACAAAACAAAGGATGCCTTGCATTCCAGGTCACAAAACAAGGAGAGCCTACAGGACAGCATGTGAAATCTTGCAAGCCAGTACTAAGAAGCAGATGCAAAGTCAGTACAGTGGATGAAGAGACAATTTGGTGGGTACAAGTCTTCAGTGAGACTACACAGACAGCAGCTCAGATACCAGCTCAGACTCCCTACTGCAGTGTACATTATCATCACTCAAGTCCTCCCATCAGGCTTTGATGTTCTTCATTCAAACCAAGAGTGTATTTTAAAAGTAAGAGCTTCCAGGAAAGAGCTGGCATGCACTGTCACCAAAGAGCAAGACTGACAGGCTTCCAGAAGTGGAAAATATAGCTTTCAGGAAATTATTTGTCACATTGAAGAAAACGCCTTGTTTCCAATTGCTCTATATGTAACTGGCGGCCTGGAGTTTGATTTGTGGGATTCTTTCTCCCTTCTGTTCACATATCTGGATTATCTTCCATGGAAAACATTAGGGCACAATCCTTGAATTGTTGCAAGGGAATGAAGATTAAAACAAATTCCTAAGATTTCACATTAGTAGCTCCATATTGAAGCATTTGAAAGCATACTGAAGTTACAGCACTGTAACACACAGATGAACAGCCAGGGCCCTTGATTTTAGCACACATCTTTTGAGCTGAATCCTTTCCACATCTTTCCTGGGGCAATTTCTGGAAACAAAGTTGGGAGGTTTTCACTTGTTCTACTTGATCTGCTGGAGATGGGTAAGACCTGCCAGTGCCAACTGGTGTAAATTGGCACTGTTCTGCTGATCTGCTGAGATGCTAAAAATTCAGGTAACTTTTCTGAGTGTACAGCTGGTCTTTGCTCCAAAGCCAGTTGCAAATTCAGGAAGGATTCTCTAACCTCTACGGATCTCTACTAAATGCAGTCCTTAAGGTTTGGACAAATAAAAACATATCACCTAGGAGAAAAGCAATTAAAAATCCCCATAGGCTTGCTTAGACCTTCAAGACATATTTGAAGAAATTTAGCCAGCATATATCAAAGCTACATATCTGCTCTACCACTACAACTTTAGCAGTAAGATGAGGTAGAAAGTTCCAGGTCCATGCATAAAAGGAGATGTGTTTATTCAGCTCCAGATACTTCATCAATCTCCACAGAGATTTATGTTCACTGCATCCAGAGGTGATTCAGGGACAGGGCGAACGAGGAAAAGTTTTCTGAAGATACTAATTGGTTTAGAACAGTGAAAAGTCAAAATCCAATTGCGAAGGATTAGTGAACATCCTCCTACCAACACACTGTTACAAAGTGCCAGACAAAATTCAGCACTGCAAAGTAAAGTACATAGGGAGAAGACAGTTCTACCTAAAGATACCCCTGTACGGCCCTGAATTAGCTAACGCCGCTCAAAAAGAGAGATCTTAGAAATACAGTGATAAAACAGATCAACATCAACATAAATCCATAATGCAATCCTGGTTCTCAAGTACTATGTGCAATTTTGGGCTCTCTGTCTCTGAAGGAGCTCAGGAACAGACAAAGGGCACAATTCAAGCTAAGAATGGATTTGAAGGAAGAACAATAGACCACAGTTCTTCCAATGGGACATGTAAGGACAAACAAAGGTAGTACAAAGATCTGTAAGTCTTACAAGTGGGATGGGGAATGGAAGTGCGACGATTGCCTTCTGTGTCTCATCACACAGGACTAGAAAACTTCCAGTGAAATGATCAGTTTAAAGCAAAACCAAAGGAGCTTCTGCATACAGAACTTAGTCAAAACAGAAAAAATGAGTAGACTCTATGCAATGCTGAAAGCATTGTGAGTTTGAGAAAGACTTAAAAGAATTCATTGAACATAAAAACCTTACCAAATGCTATTAAACAACAAGTTCCCAGCATCAGACGAGAAAGTCTGGGTTGCAAGGTACTGAAGAACAGGATATTACACTGAAGAAATGTTGTTATGTACTTGCCCAATGGCTGCATCCTTTCATTCACTTCATCCTTTCCATTAAGAGCCACTGCTGGACTACCAGTCAGGGACACTGAGCTTAAGAGAACTTTTTCCTGATCTCATAAAGTCTTAGGTGATTCAAGGAGCTTGAAAACCTTACTCTGAAGTGTGAGGAGTACCCATCTATCCGTCCATACCACAGCACCCTGACCTTTCTTCCTTAACAAATTCATATAAATTCGAGATCATTTCTCACCAGAACTTGCAATAGTATCATTGATATGGAGGAAATTTTACTCTCTCTACTACTCCTTGAACCTCAAAGCCCACTCAGGAAGCCTCTCATAAGTCATCTCCAGAGACAATTAAAAAAAAAAAAAAATCAGTCACATGGGCCAGTCTTCTCTGAACAGATGAGCATGTCATTAATTTCCCTGTAATATACATCTTTGTGGTGACTCACTAGGTAGTTAATTACATTAATAAGAAACCTCTAGATTCAGGGTAGATCCAAGAAGACTGTTTCTACCGTGAGACTGTCTTTAGCAAATATCTGCGCTACATCTAGGGGCCAGGGAGGCAGGGAGGGCAATGACTCATTTTTACTGGCAATGTGCAGCCAAAACATCACCTGTCTGCTCTAGGCACACTGAGAAAAGACAAAGCTTTAGCAGGTTTTGAACACAACTGCCCTCTACAATTACTGTGGTTGCGGCTGCAAAGTCACTAAATTTGTCTTTTGGGGTAGACAACATCACAACACTCTTGAGGTACTGAGTGCACTGGAGGGGGACTCTGTGCTTGTATGTGCATACTACAAGACTTACTCTAGTGACAAATACTTGAGATGGCTGGAGTTGACAGACAAGCCTTGAATAAATTCACATGAGACTTACAGGGGATTGACGAATCTGATTTTTTAACACACATGAGAATGCATGGGTATAAACTGTTGGGAAGTCAAAACATTCAACCAAAATTCAGTCTGCATCATACAGCTGACTGTTTCTCCTTAATAAAGACAATTCTTTCACATTTGCTTTGAAATAGTTATTACAACTTTATACTGATCTTACCAGAAACTTTCCACTGGCCTCTGCAGAAAAATCACATGCTTTAAGCTTCTGCTTTTGTTTCCTGAGAGTGGAAGTCTCAAACCACTGCTGTTTCAAAGGATGATATCATTCTACTTGACTGAAAACACTCTCAAAAGACCAAGGAAAGCTTTGAGTTCAGTTGAGGCACATATTTACCTTAGGAGACCTTTTCTAAAAGTCATTTTTCAACTGCAGCTCATTTATTATCTAATGCTTAGCTCAGGCTAACCATTTGACAAAATACCACCCATATTATGGAGGAAGAAAAAACAACTGGATTTTTATGAGATCACCCACAGTCTTCCAAGGACCACTGTAGAACACAAGCCACAACATATTTATGGTTTATTACAGATCCATACTGGAAGTGAGTATGGCAAAGCCGTTATTAGGCAGAACTAAGAGATGAAATCCCCCAGGAGCAATCTGAATTATCATTCAACTTTCTCACCAAATCACACTCAAAACTGGGGAGATTTCCAGAGAGATAGACAAACAGGTACTTCTATGATACAAGACAGTCAGAAATCTTCCACTGGACTGTGTTGTAATGGCTTATTGCCATTGCTCTTGTTAGCCTTTCCCAAACTGTGTAGTTCCTCTATGGGACAACTGTAAGACCAATCACAAGGAGAAAGCCAGGAAGGAAATTTGCATGCATCCAGTCAGATACACTGCTTCACTGCTGTTCTCAAACTAGCTTCTCCTGCCTCAGTCTCACTCAGCCAGTGGAAGCCAAGCCTCAAGAAGAGATGATGTGTTCACATGGAGCTTGTACAACATGTCCTATGTCCCGTAGTATTGTTGGTCAAAAGGCTTCAGAGAATGAATGCTGATTAAGACATGGGTAATGAAATAGGGAATTTGACTTTTTGAAACATTTTTTTTTCATCTTGTGGCGTGAACACTCAGAGAATAAGGAAAACTGATCCTTCACCTTGATGCCCTGTGATCACACCCAGATCTTCTGCTGGGTTTTGATCTATACAGCCTGCCTCAAGTAGGTTCTTACATGCAGAAGAGTAAGGATACAGCCTTTAACCTCCCCTACCACATCTCCATGTGCTGTTTTCATGAAAACATGGTCTGTTTTCAATTCCTACAGAAGGGACTAAATTGAAGTAATACAAAAGATCAGCGATACAACTAGAATCCTAGTGTGAAATTGGAATTAGAAGTTCTTGTCTTAACTGTATCACTTTGGGTAACACTCAAGGTGTTCTGGATAGAACTGAGGAATAGGTATGCAATCCTTGCCTTTCTTCAAAAAAAACCCTCAACAGTGCTGTGACATTTAGAGCTCATGCATTTCATCATGTATGCACTCTTTTTTTAAAAAAAACCCTTGATCTATCCATCATTTGCTAGTGATTACTGCATTTTTGAGAGCTACTCAGAGCACTTAGAATTTCCCTGGGGCTGCAAATGCATACACACTTTAAGCCAGCAGAACTGAGTGTTGTCATCAGGGTCTCAGCCCACACACTCCCTCCCTGATCACAGGGCTCTCGATCTTGCACCCTCCCCTTCATGTTTTAGCATAAATATTTGTGTAAACATACAATCAGGTCAATCACTTTTAATCCGGATCAATTTGATGATGAAATTTACTGCATCATCCTGCAGAGGGAATAACAAACAGGAATGCAGAGGAGAAAAAACAAGCAGGTGGATGTCAGGTTAAGTCATATGTATTAAGACATTTCAAGAAACCATAGCCACTTCACTGACCAGATATCAGAGAGGCACAAATTTCCAGTTTACAATTCAAACCCTTGGTGTTGAATTTACAGAGTTCTTGCACACAGTTGCAAGCCTTTGCATGAACCTTCTTGTACTAAGATGCTGCCTCTCCATAAATCACAGAACAGTGCAACCACTGAAGCCCATGTCCAATTACACAAGCTAAAAACTTGTCTCCAAATTGCTCTTGCACCTGCATTTGACTTGCCCCTTACTTTGCTTACTGAAATGCCTCGCTGTGACGTACATAAAAAGAATTAAGAAAAAATAATATTCTCTTGACAAATTGTTGGCATTGGTTTACAGACTCTGTAGTAGATACCGAGCATGCTATCTTCAGAGTGCATGTCCAAGATTTGACACAATAAGGTGTGTCAAAAGCCTCCTTTGTTCATGAACAGAAAGTTCCCTCTTTGTTCAAAGATGTTACTGCAGGTCAGAGCACTTTTTAGCTTCTGAAGACACTAAGTTTCAAATGTGTTGGGCGCCATCCTACATTTAGCTATCTATTTTGCCTGGCCACATTGAGGCCAGTTAGTTTTTGTTTCAATCAAACTACAGGATACACTGTGACACATTTCAGAGGAAAACCGTGGACCTCCACCAGACCGCAATGCACAGTAGGTTTAGAACTGCTGGCTTCTGGATTCCAGCTTTTTTCCCCTTGAAGACAAGATGATGAGCCAGCTTCTCAGAAGGCCCCCAAAATTACACATACTGTCTTAAACCTATACTGCTGTTGCAAACAGGCACAGAGTGGCTTACAAGTGTTTCCTTTCACCAACAAGCAACACAGACCTAAGAACACAAGACACACTCAGTACCTGTTTCTGTCAGCTGAGCTGTAGAAGCTTCCATAAATAAGAAAAGCAAGACTGATAGTCTCCACAGAACCCAGAAAACCCTTTCAGAGTGGTACAACAGCTGGCTATTTTCAACCCACTCAGACCCCAAAATTCTAGCATCTTTGAATGGTTTAAAGTAAAATATGTATATATGTGCACATATACATACAACTGAAGACAAGAAACAAGTTATAGCCATTCCTCTCTAAACAGCCCATCTTTGTTACAATTTTAGTGCTGTTACCCCATCTCCTAACGCTTACGTGTTGTCTTGCTCTTGCAGCAAGAAAGACAAAGTGCAGACGGAGGACACATGGAAAACAGAAGATCAGCTGTGGAGAGAAGTAGTCACTGACCACTATGTAGTGTGCAGGAGAGTAATGATTCCAGTACTTGATAATGACCCTCTTTAACTGGGGACAAAGCCAAGCAAGTGGTACATGACTTCTGAATACTGAAAGGCTCATCAAATCTGGAAACTCACACAGCAGACAGTAGAATATTTGTTTTAATGGGTAACAGAGTTGGTTCTGTGGCCCTTTCTTCACTCTACTGTCATTTCCAGCACTGAATTCCTCAACCTTCCATATTTTAACAGATACTGCAGAGCTGTAGCAAAACACTGGATTTTCCTAGATCCAAGTCTGCTCTAATCTCCAGTCACCCTGTAAATAATGTATTTTCTTGAAATTCAATGAATTCTTCTCCCAATACCCATTCAGTTGGTTAGGTTTTTGAAACAGGACTTTAAAACTTGACTCACTTCACATGATTTAAACCTACTTAAAGGCTTGTCAGTGGCTAGAAACTTCTGCACTCAGTGGCCCCACGCTAAGGGCAGAGGGCAGTGGTTTCAGTGCTCAGCACAAGCAGGCTTATATCTGGGCTCATTCCAGCCAAGATACAGCATTTAACTAAAATACAGGGATAATCAAGAGCCTGTTTGTTATTGTGCAGCATCAAGACGTTCCTCCTGGCAAACTGAACTGCAGACCACACACATTTATGCTCTGCAAGTAGCAGACTGAACAGAAAGGGTAAGAATGACAGGAAGAAGCAATGTTGTTCATGCTCCCGTGACAAAGACCGACCTCTTTCTTCTTTCTAATTGGCTCTAAGCAGAGTTTTGGAAATGCAGAGATGAGTTCCTAGCCTGAAAGACACAGAAAATGTAACTGTGTCAATAACAGACTCTCATTGGTGGGGCCAGTGAACTCACCTGAAGAGGCTTCAAAGGATTCAGATTAGCACGGAATGACTGCTCAGCTGCATGAAGTTTTTCCTTCGACAAGGTGCAAATGAAAGCTTCAGAGTCCTTGGCTGCTGTCTGATTTTGGGTTGTAGGAAATTCAAACGATGTTGACCCATTGCAGAGATCTCGCAGTCGCATTCGATAACCAGACACAACGACCTATGAAAAAGGGAAAAGCATTTAAGTCTGCCTTCATCTAAGACTCCAACAAAAGAACTTTGCTCAGGTTATTACTGAGACAAAGCAAACCATTCATAACATTTCCAGATAGAGGTGAGGGGGTGTTCTTCTCTACAGGCTGAGCAGCCCTGATTCATATGCAACATAATTCCAAGAAAAACTCTTCTCTGCTGAGAACACGGGAGCGAAGTTCTAGGGGAGGCAGGTCTCTCTTCACTTCCCTGCAAATATGCACAAACCAGCAGTGATCCTGTCCTCCACAGCAATCATTTCCTCCAACCAAGGGTACATGCATTGCCTAATGTTCAGTCTTCTGGGAACTGAGACACAGAAAAACAAGGCTTGTGACCAGACACAAGTCTGACAAATCTATGTGAAGGGCAAAAGACCTATGCCCCAAACTACTTAGACGTATCTGCCAGCCACATTTTCTATGCAGTAATGATTGAGAATCATCTCCCCTAACTCTGAAGTATCTACTCACTAACTGCTGAGACAAACATTTTGCAGTGTTTTTCAGCAGATAATGTATCAGCAAAAAAAATGTTATCTTACTGGCTGCAACAAAAGAGATAAGATCCTAGAGTCTTCCTTCACAGGCATACTTTCTTAAGGTAACGGCTCCCTTGTCAATAATGTTTCCTAATCCACACGTAATCACCTTATTAACGAAATTGACAAAATCCCTTTGGGTTATCACCAGGCTGTTTCAGAGCTGATAAACAAATTCTTTTAATAAGGTCAGTTACCAACTTCATGTTTGCTGAACAACAAAGTCCATGTCAAAAAGCTGCTTACTTCTCAAAGGTGATAAACAAGGAAAATCCAGAGTCTACTATTGGAAAGAAACTTTCGTTTGCCTTGGGGCTAGACAGATGGAACCATTTTACTGTAAATGCACAGGTAACAAACAGCTGTGGACTTAATTTCTTCTGTCATTTCGTAAGACCCAATGTGCATTACCCAACTTACAACAACTAAAGAGGATTGATCTACATTCCAGAAGAGTTAGCAGCCCCTGAACCAGGCTGGTAAGCCTGCATTACATTCAGGAAAAAAGCAAAATGATCCTGACAGGAGAGAGAAGGGATTTTTAATGCAATACTCATGCAAACCATTAACTTTGGTCTGTATCCATATGCCAAAAATAGGATCTTTCAATGCTGCAGAGTTTTCACATCAAAAAGACTTGCCTTTTGAAAATCTGGGGTACTTTTTCTCTTGCCAGCAGAGATACTACTACCAGTGTTATAGCCATACTGAAAAGGAGATATTTGTGTGGCACTGAAATAACATTCCCAGAACAAGCTTCCCCGGGGAGACATACAGAAAAACCAGTGTCTCCCAGTGCCTCAGCGCTCACTTACAAGAAGTGAAGGTGACCAACCTTTCACCATTCTGAAAACGTCCCCCTTTTTCACCCAGATTTTATACACTTTTGGAGAGAAGCTGCCCTTTTCAAGCACTGAGGTCCATAGCATGAGACCTTAGAAAAAACACTCTACCTATCCACCCCAGACTGAAACTCCCAACCTTAGAGAACTTACCAAGTCAGCAAGTTCTCTAACCACTTGCAGAAATCTGAACCCATGGGGTCTTCTGCAGGCAAAAATACATCCTAAATGACAGGTTTAGTCCCTTAAGGACTCTCAAAATGCCAGGCTCCTGCCTGAAAGTAGTCACAGGTAATTGTTCTGTTCTTACACGTCACATAATTCTCTCCTTGGAACTTTTCCTGCTTCATGAAACAGATTTGTTCCAAACAGAATATGCACTGGCCATTACCATTTACTCTTCACTTCTATTCAATGCATCATGCTGCAGCACAGGCCCAGGAACTCACCGTGCCTTCAGCTTTTCAGAGGGCCAGGACCTATTCCCGCCTCCCAGCCACATGAGAGCTGTCTGGCCACACCTGTGCAACAGCAGCATACCAGACTTGATTACATAGTTGCCTGCTCACTGCTGACCCAGGCACCTTCCAAATCCCACACCCTCCTGAGCACACCTGCCACCACTGGAAAAACACAAGGTTGAGCCACTCAGCCCCACGAAGCAACATGCTCATCAAGGCAAGGCTTTGGTCACTGTGATCTGTTTGCACTAATTTCAGTATGCTGGATACACAACCCTGCTGGACATGCTGGAGTGTCATCATTACAATTCACATTGGTAAGCAGCCCCATCTCCTTGGCGACTTCAGTTCCTTATGTGGTTGCATATCATAACTTCAAGCCTCGCTGAACAACCCCAGGACACCAGACTGCAGAAGTAGGCTGTATTTTCTGTGAAGGGTTGGCATACTGCAGATAAGCACTTTTACTATACGACTTTTGAATGAAGCTGTGACCCACTCATTCAGAGACCTAACAAATGCTGCCTATTAATACTGAAGTCACTAGTCAGCTCAGCAGTGAGGTCAGATCTCCAAACCAGATCTCCAGCAAAATTAAAGATGTCCATTTTGTGAGTCAGATAAAGTCATTCTGCAGGAAGGGAGAGGTCTGCATCTCTTATTACCATCGGTATTAGAAAAGTTCTCGAAGAAAATTTGGTGGGCCAGTGCTCTGCTCTGCAGCTTGATGTCCTGATACTCAGATTAGCTCTTCTTGCCATCCCTGAGCACAGAATGAATGCTGTTACGACTTTGCAGCATCACTCCCAGTGCTTTGGCAGAATCAGCTCAAGAATTACCAAGAGCACAGCTTGAAGCATTCAAGGAAGAACAAGGTGACTGACCAGCCTTTCACCATCCTTCAGACACATTATGTAGAAAAAAGCTAAGCTCTTTCCCTCCTCCCATTTCCTATACAACCAATGCAGTATGGCAGTCACAATGTATGGTGAAGTTTTTTGCCTGTTTGAAAATCTTTCTGCCTCTCCACTAACTTAGGGAGAATGATGAGAATGATGTTGCTGCAGTCATCCAGTTACCCTCCCAGAATCATCTGTAGCATGATTCTGTCTTAATCTAATTAATTTCAAGCAAAACAAAACTTGCAGCCTAAAATGGGAAAGAATTTTTTCTCTGCTTAACATTTTTTAGTAGAAGTATCCTTAACTCATAGGATAACTTATCAAACTGCACTAAAACAGATGGCTTGAAAGTATTCAGCGAAAAATGAGACATCGTGTGCAAAGTGGGACAGCATCTGTAACTATAGGAAAACAAAGACTAAAAGGACAATTAATCCATTCCACTTCAATGAAAAGATCTGATAAGGAGTTGAGGATCAAAACAGATTTCCTCCTCCTTTTGCATACCATCCCTTGCATTCTTTCAAGAGAACCCTGGGTCTTTCTTTGAAGTCTGTTCTGACTTCTTTGTTAGAGAGGATGCTGGTGGACTAATTCATCAAGCCTAGCAAAAAACACGTTACAAGCTTGACAGTGACAGCCATCACAAGACAGGGCTCTAGCCCACCATCACCACCGGCTATGTTTATGACTGCAATCATGGAGCACTCAGGATAGCAGGACTCTTGTACCACGTAATTTACAATGTGTCTGTCTTGATGCACTGGTCACAAACCTAAAAGTAGAGCTCCTTCTGCTGCACAGCAATGTAAGGCATAGCAACACTCAGAAACCCTGCTCCAGTTCAAGCTGAGTGACTGCAAACAGTCAGAACAGTGCTAGCAGCTTAATTAATGTTTTACTTCCATTTTTTTAAAAAAAAAGGAAGGAAGAAATTCCCTTTAGCTTGAGGACACTATTTTCCTATGCAGGTCGAAACATTTGCTCAAGGATTTCCAGTGTCTTTTTACAGCTTAAAACCATACAAGACAGTAAATTGAGGGCACGAGGGGGGAGAGAAGTGGGGAATACATTTTCTTCTGTGTTTCTACAGCACCTAGCACAGAGGGGTCCAGCACTCTGGATCTTGGCACTACAACCAGAACAATAGACAAGCATTATGTTAGGAGTTCAAAGTACTTTTACCTGCTGGAGGTTGATCCCTGCATCCAACAGCTCCTCTACTGCAGATGCTGGCATGGACACATTTTGATGGAGGAAGTCAGAGAATGTCTCATTGTCAATCAGGAAATCCCGAAGTTTCAAGTCTGGAAAATGACAAAACAAGCAAAAATCTGGTCACAGCAAACCCAAAAGAAAACTCATGTAAGAGCACTGAACAGGAAAAGTCAAGCTGACAAATGGGGGAGAGGGAATTACACAAATTATAATGCAAAAGGAAGAGGAGCAGCTGGTAAAGTACTCTGAAATTTAGCAGGCTTCAGAAATGTCAATCCATGATGTCTTGATCTCAAAAAATCTCCCGAACCAGCAACAAAAAAAGCAATCAACCTTCAAAACCAACTCCCATTAATATCATTACTTTAGGTCAATTTGCTCATACATACACAGAAGCAAGGCACACCAAGTTGGTCCACTGATCTGAAACCTACCACAGCATTAGCACTTAATCCCTGTGTTGTTACTGAACATGGGACTGAGCTGGTGCATGGACCACTGAGGGATTTACTAGCCTTTAGTTAATTACGTTAACAGCTCATGTACTCTACCATAAATTTCAAAGTCTGACATATGCAGACACACAAATATGATACAGAAGCACATGTAGACCTAGGAAACAATCTTAGCTACTCGGGATTCAAATATATATTTGCAGCATTGTTTCAATTTTCTTTCCCTCATTCCATTTTCTTTGCTTCACCTTGTTAAGCCATTGGTGTTTCAGCTCTTGACTTTAAAACAAATTTGTACCTATATTACAGCAGATGGGAACCATCTGGAAATTATAATCCAAGCACACTACTAAAGTCCACAAAACTAGACCTTCAGAAGCTGACTCTCACAGCTGACACTGCTTCAGGGTTTTTTGGGGGGGTTTCGTTTGTTTTTGGGGGAGATTTTGTTTGGTTTTGTTTGTTTTATTTTTGGTTTGGTTGAGGGTTTTTTTTTTGGTGGGGAAGAGGGAGGAGTGTTTAGTTTTGGTTTGGTTTTCATTGTTGCTGTTTCGTTAAGAGAGAGAGAGAGGGGACAATTCTATCTCCACAATGCTTAAACAAGAACTGAAGAGTAAAGCAGCTATGCCAGGAGGAAGTGAGAGACCAAGTCCTACAGGATTTACCAGAGTGAGGTAAGACAACTAGCTATGTGATATGCTGTGTTTTGTACTTTAGGAATACAGGATGCAGCAACCCAGAACAAACAGTGGAAAAAATGAGCTCTAAAGAGAGAGTAATGATATGGAAGAATGAGGGGCTTGTACCTTTCCCCTCCTATAGGAGACAGCTGAAACAACCTTTCCCCCACCCCTTATGCAGGAGGGTTTTTTTGATTTGGCTTGGGTTTTTGTTTTTTGGCTTGGGTTATTGTTCATTTGTTTGGTTGGTTTTGGGTTTGGTTTTTTTTTGGTGCGTTTTGGGGTTTTTTTTTGGTTGGTTGGCTATAGATTTGTAGGGGGTGGGTTTGGCTTAGCTTGGGCAGGTGGCACTGTCACAAATGGGTCCCATCAGTAAAAAGTATGGTCTGCACTCGGGGTGCCACCAGAGGCGACAGGGAGACCGGCGGTGTGGGTGCCACTTCTGCTTCCCAGCCCGATCCTGGCGGAGGAGCCTGCAAGGGGAGGAACCACGCGCTCTGCTCTTGAGGCACGAAGTACACGAGGTTACTGACGGTCATTGCTCCCTCATCTACATATCCAGTTACAAATTCCCCGTTGCCTTTTTGTTCCACATGAAAAAGTAAATCACCCGCCTCAGCTGAGGCAACGCAGAGGTTACTCAGGGGCAGAAGTTTCTCCCTCACCCTCCTCTCTCCCACACAGCAGGACCACTCATGAATATGCTGGTTTTGAGCACACCCCATTTGAATCCTGCTAGCAAAATCCACCATCACCCCCACTCCCTTCCCGGGGAAAGGCTGGGAAAAGATTTGGCTCCTGCAATAATGTAAAACCAGCCTTTCCTTTCCAGCAGAGACTAAAGCACCCTCCTTCACTGCAAGTGGAGGGAAATCTTCCCCCACCCTGATTCCTTGGTTACTTCCTACATGTGCTACAAACTCCCTAAACATTTCTGCAGCTTGTTTATTTTTTGGTGAGATCATCAACTGTTCAGAAAGTCAGATGGACAAAGGGGTGGCTGACTGAAGGCACACTGGCATGCAGAGATCAGATGTTTGCAAGCTTTTTCATTGAATCTGCCCCTACTTAAGATATTTTTCAAGCTTCTCTTAAACTGCCACATGCCTTATGAAAAAAAAAAAGGTAGCCAAGCAATAATTCTTCCACTTCTCTGTTTCTCCAGTGCTGTCTTGCTTTTTGGATTGGCTAGTCTATTTTATCTGGGTTTAGCTGGGAGGTTTTGTGCCATATGGAGGCATGATTTTCATGGTCAGGGAGATACTCTATAGGCAATTGCAGGAATGCAACTTGAACTACACTCAGATTCCTGCTAACCTCCCTGTAATCATGAGGAGAAGTAACAAAGAATCACCATCTTTCACAGCTGTAATTAACCAGCTCAGCATTAGCAGAGCATTTGTCCCCTGCCTTTTTTGTCACGCCAAGTTTTTTCAGACTTGCTTAGCACTAGAATTTGCTGAAAAATCAATGCTGCCTTCCAAGGAACTCCTACAAACATTTGAACAAGTTTTCATCATCATTTGGCGTAAACCATGAAGGAAACAGAACAAGGTTACCAGAACTGTAGGGCAGTGTTTGGCTTCCAGACAGCTGATCATGAAGCTGTGATCACTACCCAGGACCACACGTGAAAGCTCTGCACGACCAAGGCACCAAATCCCAACACCACAGTCCTGGCTGCAGTGCCCTAAGCACTCAGCCAGCCTTTTGTACCACGCATTTTCTCCCCACCCCATCTGGTCCTACTTCCAGGACTTCTGGGTCAGTGTCTTATGCAATCCCTTTTGAACACGGAGGCATGCATAACAGCTTGCACATGAAACCACGGAAAGCACCAACCCCTGCAATGCATCTAAATTCTTTCTCTGGATACCTTAGAGAGTCAAGAGTTAACAGAGGTTTCCTCTTGAAAACAGCCATTCTCATCCAGGATGACTGCTTGCCCACTAGGGCCTAAGGAAATAAAAGAGCATTACTTAGAAAAACCCCTCCAAAAATAGAGAGCAAAAGAAACAGGCAAGTCTTCTGCAGACTAATACCAAGGTTACTTAATAATGCAAACACTCGGAGTAGAAGAACACATTTTACCACCACGGGCCTACTACTGCAATATTTTCCTGCCATGAAAGTTTAGACACACTATCAAGTTACTCAAATACATGAGACAAAATGTCAGCTCAAACACGATATAACTTGCACATCTCCTCTCTTGCTTGAGAGTGGCCAAGAGCATTGCTACAGGCAGCCACTGCATGCTGGTGGGCATAGAACAATGCCAAGCAGCACATTGGAGACGAATCTCTCCACGTACTTTAACACCAACATGCAGCCTCTCCTTGCCCCCTGCTCCACTTTCAAGAGAAAACCCAGGGAGCTGCAGCCCTGCAGGGTCCCTCAACCCCAGCACAGGGTTCAGCATCCTGGATGAGGCCATAGGCCCCAGCCAGCAAGCCAAGCCCTAGGCACAAATGGGGAAATAAACTTGAGGTCAGACTGAGCAAACACACTCAAAGACTGACAAATCTGATGTGAACCATCTTGCTGATTCAGTGGTGGGATAGTCAGCAGAAATAATACTGAGACAGTTTTTCCCCATGGCAGACTACTTTTGCAGTTTCAGTCCTGACATCAAGGGAGCAACAGCAGACAACAGAGACCCTTGCTTATAAACCACACGAATAACCCCCAAAACCAACAGATGCCTTTGTTGTAATTAGCTCCAGTTTGGGCACCATATGACAATGCAACAGGAGACCATCCCATCCACATGAAACAAGCAGAAGAGATGTCCATATCCCACGTGGGACAGGGAGAAAAACCCTTTGTATGGTCACATAAGGAAGCTTCCAGCACAACTGACAACTCCCAGATCTGGAGGTCTTGTGTCTTAACCACAAAACATCCCTTCCTCTCTGAAGTCACCAGTCAGGATTAGACAATCACATATGGCAGCATTTAACAGATATTATTTTCACAAAAGGCACAGCTGTCCTTCATTTTCACACAGTTCAAATGAACCTGCATTCTGGGCATCAAAACCAGAAACTCTTGGATTTTCAAACTGCAGAGCATCTCCTCCTGTAACACTGTATTACATCCTAAAATTTACATTTTACTGACAACCTTTTCCAGAACCTTCATGCCTGGGTACAGTGATAGGCCAGTCAGTCCTTGCTGAAGAATCAAATTTTTGTGACAAAAAAAAACAAACCCAAAAAATGTATTCAAAGAGCTCAAGACAATCACATGAATTAGTGAAGAAAAACAACCTTTATGCTTGCTATATTACTGATTAAAATGACCATCAAAATAAAAAATGCATTATAAAAAAATAGTAAACCAGTGCTATGCAGGGGGCTCTGGTTCCATGCAGACCAGAGCTGAACACTGATTGTGCAGTGAAGAAAGCGTTTGTGGTCCAAAAGCCACAGGATTTTAGTTTCTTCATTCCAGAAACACATCTCCAGTTACTTTCACAAGTGCAAAAGGTGGGTCAAAGGGCAAGAGAAGCCATGGCTGAGAATCAGTTTTAATTTGCTGATCTTACTACAATTATGATCATAACAGGTCCCATAGTGAGCAGTGACAATTTCCAACAGTACTGGGAAGATCCACAGACAAATGAAAAAAAGAAAAGCTTCTATGGGCAGATTACAGGACAAGACTTCTCAAACGTCTCTCCTTTCTTCCTTCACTGAGAAGCACAGTGGTCTCATACCTTCGTTCAGACACTTAATGGTGCAGCAACTTATAAAATTAAACAGCAGTGCGGGAAAACAGAACCTCACAGAAATTGTCGCTATGTTTCCAATATCCTGAACACTGTGTTCTAAAAATAAAAAGGCATGCAAATGGCATTCCATGTTATCTCAATCCACTGGAGAGTACAAGGCTCACCAAGTTGCATGTTAATTTGTGGGGTTTCTGCCCATAATCTACAATATACCAGGTTTTCAGCCGCTTTAAAGCTAACAAGCTCAATGAAAACATTGTGACAGTCAGACCCACGTCCCAGTTTCACATACCTTAACTCCCAGTAAAAAACAAATGAAGAGAAGGATAGAAGGAGCTTCATGCCTTAAGTTAATTCAGCAGCTAAGAGGAAAGCAGGGCAATATACCTGATCTACAGACATGGCTTTTTGTCATCAGGAGATTTCTCTCTGCTGATTAAACATGCAAGAATGAAAACAATTATGTTACTTTCTTTATATAGATTGTAGTTGGGTAGACTTGCTAGCCGTTGGCTAAGCCTGTATTCACCTAAATATCAACCCAACATAGAAGCTGGTACTAAATTCTGACCCTTATTTCTTATCATAAAGACTGCCCATAGGGCAACCCAATCGTTTTTGTAACAGCAACTAAGGCATCTCAGCAAGATGAAACAGTGAGCTAGGATGAGGCATGAGATGCCTTAGCTTCATTTTTCTGAATCAGCAAGGTTCAACAAGCACCCAAAGGGGACAAAAAAAAGAGAAGTGATTTCCCAGCTCAGCACCTGTCTCCACCAATTAACAGAAGGAGCAAAGCAAGGGAGAAGGTCAAGCAAGCAACAAGGTACTTTCTTGTCCCTGTTCAAAGACTTCAGATTCACAATTCCCCATTCAGGTAAAACTGCACTTCTACAGGAAGGGAAGGCCCAGCCTGACTGCACAGCTGGCTGTCAAGTCTGTGCAAAACTGTACTCAGGCATGAGTGGGGAACAAGGTCACAAGGCACCCTGGTCACACAGGCCTGCTTCACCCAGGGTACTGCTTCTGCACTGATCATATTTCCAGCAACAGGAGATTTGGACAACACAAGTCCATGGTGATGCTGCAGCTGCTGAAGCTGACACCAAGAGCAGAAGCTCCAGCAGACGAGAGCATTTACTGGTAGCACCATTACAAAGATTCTGGCTAGAAACTGTTGTCTAGGAAATCCTTACATGGTGAGATGACCAGGGCAGGCAAATCAAATGCTGCAACAGAACTGGAAGTTTATACTAATTTTTCATTATCTGGGAAATATTCCTCTTGAATAGGTGACAGATGCACTTGAACACCTGGACTGATTTTCATGCATTACCTATCATTTATTAACAAATGATGTCTTAAGCTACTTCCTATAAAAATAAAAGGGGCTCTCAATTTCAACAGCAGAACCAAAGACTAAATTACTTGTAATTTCATGACTATCCAGAGTAAACTGACAACATTCCAGAGGAAACAGCAATCTCCTAACAGCGAACCATGCTGCTGCAGTGTGCCCTACTGAGTCAATGACCCTGACTGACACTGTGAAAAGCAAAGTTTTCACAGTACTGGGCAAGGCGACAAGTTTTCACTTGCCTTCTTCATAATCCTAACCTTGGACAACATGTCCAAAAAGCATGATAAGGTAATATTTTTAAAGATTTTTGGTCTTGGCTTTTTTAGCAGTTATGATGTTTTAATGATCCTTTTCCTCTAGGGTAGCTTTCCCCCTGTGAGGTGAGACCAGCTCTCAGAGCTGTCTGTGTACCTATTAATGCTGGCAAGAGCTAAACTGTCCTCTGAGTAAGTTGGACAGCCATACCCTGATTTGCTTACAAGAAATCAAGCAGCTCAGCAGGCCCGTTGTGCAGGATCGACTAGTGTGAAAATACAAGCCTAATTTGCTCACAGTCCAAGTGCTGTTCCTTCTGCAGCCACGGCCTGACCTGTTTTTACAGTAGGCTACAGCTCTCTGCTCTAAAGCCATCACACATCAAACAGTGCTGCCTCTGCAGACACTAGATAACACCAAAGTGAACACCCCATTAACCAGGGCCCATCATCTTCATATATCTGCCATGCCAAATGGTGATGTGAGTAAAGAGAGGGCAGCCTGTCATCCATCTCCAGCAGTTAGCAACTCTCCTGAGAGAAAGGAAAATGCTGTGCAACAGGCCCAGGTCTTCCCTCTCATCTTGGGACTGTGACATTGGGACCACCTCCATTCCTAAGTCATTATTTTTGCTTAGAAGAGCTACAAATACAAAAAAAAGTCCAGCAGAATTACTCTGGCAGAAAGCACACCTCTCAGCATGTACTAATACACATACACAAACCAGTGCTCAGCTAGCCTTCACGGGGGGTACACTGACTTCAGACATGCAGAGCCCATTAGGCTGGGATCCCACCTCTGCCCTGCATGGGAAGCCAGCAGCAAACACAAGGCTTATACATCCCTTTGTGCAGCTGTTTTGTGCAAAGGCCATCAGGCCCTCTTCCTGTATGACACACACGACAAGAGAAAGGCTCTGCGTCAGAAAACCAAGACACAAGGCACAGAGGCAAAGCCTCAGGCTGGTCACCACAGCCCTGCCAGCAAACACAGCCATGCAGAGCTCCTGCCTGAGGAGGGGCACACCCAGCCATCTCACTAAGCCCCACATTATGGCTCACAGCAGATATTCTCGTGACCTTCCCCATTGCAAGGCAAATTCTGTTATCTGCAGCAACAACCGTGAAACAGAACTTGCCAATGAAAAAGCAGAAAGAAATTACACAGACTTCTCACAGTGCAAAAAAAATAAGCAGGCTCAAAGGAAACACCCTACAAATACTCATTGTATTGCTTTAAGAAGCAAAACCTGAGCAGAGTTCCAAACTGCGCGGTATTATTACTGGTTGAAAATTCTCCTGCTAATGTTCACAAAGTAAGGACAAACTGGAAATTTCTTAGCCTCTGAACTGGCTTGTCAATCACAGAGATGATGGACCAGAGATGTGATGATATATATTACTTCATTATTACAACAAAATTGTTTTCAGGAGTGGTAAACTGAATACATTCAGGGATGGTATAAACTACAGAGAAGGCCCTCCAAACCCAGCTCAGAGCAAGACAGGTTCTTCCCTCTGCAGTAGGAACATTATGCCCCAGATAATATACAGGTTTTAGATGTTTTAAAACATCAGCTCAGAGAGTAAAATATACTAAAAAACCCCAAACAATAGAGAGACTAAAAACCAAATGCCATGGTCACATCCAGTCACATACCACGATTCTAATGGCAAACATCAGCAGATAAGGAACAGCACTATGCTATTAAAAATGCATGGAGCTAAGCAGAAGTTGAGAGAGTAAGCTGTGACTAAGGAGGACCCTGTCTAGAATTCCTTGTACTTGAGCAAGTGGCTGTAAATTTAGGAAAAAGCAGGGCTGGACATTTAAATTAAATGACCATTACTAAGAGCAGAAGTGTTTTCATATGCTGGCTATGTAAGCACGCAGCCATGAGACTGCTGGTTCAAATGTAACCAGAAGACACTTAGATGAGAATCATTCTGAACTCCTAAAACAAGCAGGCAGAAAGAATCCAGCAGCATCTTCCTACTTGCAAATTATCACAGCACCACCAATCCAGTCTGAAGAGCTTCTCCCATGAAACTGGTGCAGGTAATGATGAACTTTAAGCAAAATAGCAGGCAGAGTTTTCCAGGATCAAAGCACCTCAACTGTCCTGCACCTGTATTTGCTCCTCCCTACACAGAAAGGCTGATGAGAAAAAAGCTACCCCTCCCTTGGGTGTGAAGGCTCATCCTGCCAGGTATCTGATCCTCTTACTTGACACAAATTTGAGGAACCTGACTGACATCTGACTTACTCCAAAGTTTAGCAAGATACCAAGTCTGCAGTCAGCAGATCATAGTAGCTCTTACTTCTATGCTCAGGAAGACCTGACCCTTCTGAATTTAGTGTGAAATCCTAATGCTCCTTATCTAGCACACTGTAGCATAAGCCACCTTCAGAACAAAGAGTAAAACTAATCAAAAAATGCCTAAGATTAACAACAATAAGCCAATCATTATACTGCACTTAGTTTAACCAGAAACACTCTCTACTTGCACTGAAAACATATCTATATCAAAAGTATTTCAACCTCCCATGGTTTCTCCCTACATTTCAATTTAGCTGGTCACTGCAAAGTTACCCTTACTGATAGCTGCTTGGGTTTGCTTTTGAATCTCAAGTCCAATGGAAGGGAATAAAACCCTCAAACTTCAGCACTAAAGAAAAGATTGGGTTTTTGTGCCTAGTTTAGGGCAACCTTTGCAACCATTCAAGCCCTTCACTACCATAAATCAGACTGTTGAGTAATACTTCTTCAAAATAACAGAAGAACTTTCTCACTCTTTGGGAAAGACTGAAAAACAGATGCTTAGTAGATACTGATTGCCCAAATTCACATAAAGTTTTGGCTGGAAATAGTGTCTTTCACATTCTAACACTATACTACACTACATCAGGATGGTCCCAACAGGCCCTGCCTTGCTAGTTTCAGGAGCTCATCCTTCCAGATGGCTTTCTATTGGACTGCCAATATACTAACCAATCCTTCTCTTTGGTCCCTCACGTAACTTGCTGGCTGAAAATACACCCTGGAGCATTTGCACCACTCTTTTACACAGAGGACCAGATTACTTCTAGGCACAGAGAAGAGCAGTGCCTCCTGGTACTTTAGGAGCCTGATTCTGTGTACCAGAGTCACTGGTAAGCACTCAATTACCTGAAGAAAATGGAGTATGTACTGCTGGAGAGGTCTTATGCATTATTTCAATGGAGACACTGGTAAAATTCCTTGCACTTATAGGTAGCAGCAGAGATAACATGAAAAAGAAGGAGAAAGACCAGGTAGGTGAAGACACTTGGGGCCATAAAGGACTACTTCACTGTCTTGATTTGTGTTCTCTGGCTTTAGAGCACACTGCTCCCCACCTGCTAGGCAGGAAGCATGTGAACAGAGCACGATAAAACCACAGCTGATGGTGCCTGACCACGCTGTCACAGAGTTGTGCCTTTGATACCATGAAAATTGTTGGGACAACATTTCAATGGACATCCACATCACATCTCAAGTGTCAAAACCACTTTTTTTCTCCCTACTGTTCTGAAGTAGCTTTTTGTTGGGGAGGCAGCAGTACCGTCTTCCTAAGGAGGTGGTTGGCACAATCCAGAATAGGCACTCAGACTTCAGATATTGCTATCTTTGCAATATCTATCAAGCTGTCTTGTCCTATCAGCAAATCTCCTTCTGGCACATATCTACTCTCAGTCAGCTTCAGATATGGTCCAGTTTCAGCTGCACTTGTTAGAACAGATAGAGAACTGTAAGGAAAAGACCTCCAAAGATATTATAGCTTATGCTTATTAAGTTCTGACTGTCTGTGATTACATAAACCTTCTGACAATGTCAAGAAAAATGCATATAAATACTACCTGAGGTGGTACGTTCCTCTAAAAATATGTTTAGAAGAACAGAAAGGTTCAAGGCAGGGCAAAAAAAACACCCACCACAAAACACCAAATCTCACAGGAAAGGATCTTATTTTAAATCCTTTTAAAGGGTCTTTTATTGCACCATTCTTAAAACTAAAGCTAAATTAGAAAGGGAAGGAAACTGGCTGTTTACTGAGCATGTGTGTCACAGAACAGAATGAATGTCCCCCACACAGACTGCTGCCAGGTCAGCATAAAAAAAAAAAAAAGCTAGGGCAAGATCCTCAGCTAATAGATGAGCTATATTCCACTAAATTTTCCAAGCTATACCAATTTTTTATCAGCTGAGGATTCCTGATACACAAGCCTAAGCAATATGCAGTTTTAACAAACTCTGTTAATTATTGACACTCAGTAAATACATAAGCGTATGCCTGTTTTTTTAAATTCTGTAGCTGTTGCATTTAATTCAATGGACTTTTCCATTTGAATTTTGAAAATAGAACATATGAATGTATAAGCATAAAACCCATAAAGTGAATTAAAAAACATATTTCAAACTATTCACAACTACTGAATGAAACACAGCAACAGCAAAAATACTCTAGGGTTGGAAGTGGAGAATGTCACATCTTAATGAACCTGCAAAGAAATTCAGGAACAGGTGGCAGAATATTTTGCTCCATTTTAGTCAGGATGCTGGAATTAGCACTCACTTATTTTATGACCAAAAATATTTAAATACAACATGAAAGACTGCCATGGATTAAAAAAAAAAAAAAATTGGGCAAGCAGTCCTCTGTCCTTTTGACTGTGTAAAAAGGCACTTGATTGACCATCAGCATTTTCTAAAAGCCATCAGGTTTTATTGCATCCTGACTGCATTGAAAAATGCCACATCTTACTGTGTTTCAGAATGAGGGAAGCTGTTTATTTATTTAGCCCACAGCAACGCTGTAAAAATTAGGTACTAAGTGTTTGTAATGCATGCTGAAGATAAAATGTATTATTACTAGAGACAGCTCTAAAGCTGAATATTAACTTGAGAGATATGGGAGGTCAGATCCAAATTAGGCACTCTGGCCCCAGTACCAATCAAACACAGAAGTGTACAGAGCTTTGTCCAAATGGGGCAATTTCATAATCTCCACTCTCATGAGAGCTCAGGCGCATGGAAATCCCCTGAGAAAGCTGAACTTTTCATCAGATAACAGTGTTACAAATTTCCTAAGGGACTACTAACACTAAGCTCAATGTGGAAAGTCTCTATTCCACTGTCTCAACCGACCTCAGACTGTAGCTTAAATAAACCCAGTGCAATCTTCCACAAACGAGGCAATTTCTCAAGATTCTGAGATTAGAAGTCAATGAACACAAATGCAGAATTTGCCAGAGTGGAAAACAGAAAATAAATGCAAATTGAAGCTAACAGGGCATAAGTTTTGGCAATATAGTCCTGACATTAACAAGCTGTACTGACAAGGCTACATACAAAGAGGGAGGTAATAGCAAAGTGTGAGAGGTTTAACTGTTTACTTAACAATCTCCACTTTATTAGCTGGTTTAAGATAAAAGTCAGTGTTGACAGACAAAGCTGAAGACTAAAGAAAACATCCAGAACTTTTAAAGATGGTCCTACCTCTGTAGCACACACTAACACTAATTACTGACAAGCACAGTAAGCAACTCTTGGTTTTTTTATCATTGTGTCTTTATCTAGACAAGTTAAGAAAGATAAAGGTGAAGTAAAAGAAGAAATTGCAATCTGGTATCTACTGGAATAGCTCTGTTGCTAATTACAGTTATTGGTGCTGTTGACGCCCCTACATGCTGCCAAACCGTTCACTGGCACCATCAGGTTAGCTGGTTCTGAAGGAACCATGCTGCCAGTGCAGCCTTATGCTGACAAGCCTGCAGCTTTCCTTGTGTTTCTTTAACAGGTCTCACACAATCTTCTGCAACAGGACTCTAAGAAATGTTTTCCTCAAGCTCCTGTCACCTAGTATAGCTCAGACACTACTGCAAGGCCAGATTTAACGTAACACCGCATATGGTTTTTCAATTGCACATTCAAAGAAATTTCAGTCTTGCTCCATCGCATCCATACATATCTACCTGGAATCCAAGCTGGCATAATCCTAAACTTCTGTCTTCAAAAGTATCCCTGTACAAAGGAGGTTCAGACAAAAAGAGAAAGCCCAGTTCTACAGAATCAGAATAGAGCAATACGCACATTATGCTGTATGTTTTTACCCATCTCAGCGTCTAAGCAAAGTCATATAGTAACAACCGTCCATGAACAGTCCCATGGAAAACAAGTATGATTCTCCTGGAAACAGATTTTCAAGTACAGCAGATATTTGTACCTTGACCTCTATCAAAAAAAAATTATTAGTTTAATCGTATCTTTGTCTTCCAAATAATAAAGAAAGCAGAAGCAGGCTCTACTGAAAGTGCTAATTCCATATCTAGTTATACAATGCTATTTTCTGAATTATGCAAATATCATGCCACGTAACTAATTAAAGCTATATACCTAATTACCCAATAAAAAACCTGGGACAAATGCTGCCATAATTTCTACCTTTGCCTACCTCTTGACTGTCAGCCTCCCAGTTTCAGTTGAAGACAGAAAAAAATAACAGACTCATTGGATTCACAGAGAGATTTTGTCCAAAACCTGTAGTAAAGGACTTAAAGTGCCCTTCGATGGTGTTTTTGGAAATGTTTTTCCAGAAGATCTGCAGTTGCCTAAACAATTTCCATTTACTTAAAAAAATAAATTTTAAGGACATTCATGTCTGTGCCTGTTCAGCAGCACAGAGATTTGAAGAAAAAATTAATTAGGCAAATGTGGGAAAACCGCCACATGTACCTGAATCTCCTACCCAACCAACATGGCACACCACAATCTTTGTGCAACCCAAGCACCCATTGGCCACTTCTTCCACTTGCTCATTGTGACAGGCTGCATCTGACCACAGCAGAAATCACAGTGCTTCCCACACAGTCCCAGACTCCCCTCCCTGGAGGGATCCTTTGGGCTGGGAGGCAGTAGCACCCAGGAATGCCCTAGGGAGTTCTGCAGAGGGCTATTGCAAGGTAACTGGTACTGAAAGGACAAAGGTAAAGTAGCCTTCCCAACTACCCCAATAAATCAAGACCTCTCTACTGATAGCACAGGGCAGCATTTTTGGCAACACTTTTTCCCTGGCCTAAAGAAAAGGCAAGGACCTGAGTGTCACTGTGGAGCACACTATCAGAGAACCCAGGTGTGTATTTATGTGCAGCAACAGGAATGCCACCCTACCACAGCTGGTGTCTGCAGGTGTTTCTGGGCATGAAGGGCACCTGGACATATGGTTTGCAAGTCTTCATTCTAGCCTGGCTGGTTTTTATTAGGATTCTTGTCAAAGGAAGTCAAGGAGGACACCAGTTTAATTAGGCAGGCGTAGGTAGGTGTAAGAATCAATCTGCATGTTTAGCTTGAGGGCGTGGGTTTAATTTTGTTAGGGACAAGACACTGAGGAGGGAGTTAGCCATCACCTTAATGTCACCTAGCAGATAATGTATGACACCCTGTTTCCCTGAGCACCCTGTAATCATACAGTAATACACAAACCACCAGAAATCGTCTCCAAAGGCTGTTCTTTAGCCCAAGCCCTCTACCATCCTTTACCTGTTAAAATAAAGAGGCGCTAATAGCGCTGACCAGACAGGCTGCAAACTCCTTCAGTCTTAACATCTCTCTGGGCAGTAGAGTGTAATGTCAGCAAAGAATGCCACCCAGGTGATGTTTGTCTCTTCCACCACAAGTAGTGCTAATCCAGCAAACAACCGGGACAGGCAGGGCCCATGTGGAATAATACCCCAAGATCTGATGCAATTTCTTAGGCGATCTTTGCTTCCCTCTGCCTATTTCATTGCTCCATTTTTTTGTTTAGTTGGGTTGGGTTCAAGAAAAATAGACACATGCCCTTTGGGATCACTGAAAACTAAGAGCAATGCAGTAAATGCTAGCCAGGCTGGCTTATATCTGCAACTTTTAGCAACAAGCAAAGAAGATGGTTTTCATTATACCTGTTAATTTATTGCCCTGTGGCATTGCAGAATGAAGTATTTTGGAGTCTTGTAGAGAGAAGGAAAAGATAAAGAAAGTGTGCCTCAGAGTCAATAGCAAACTGTATATCCATCTTTTGAAACAAAAGAAAAGCTTATTCCTTGCAAACACTTAAGCTGATAAATGGCACTGCGGCCAGCTGCAAATTCAGTGCCTGCAAAGCAGCAACCCAAACCTACTGCAGCTGGCATTCCCAGCAGCCTTGTCATGCTCTTGAAAGTGCCGTCACCAAGGTCTTTGACTCTCTGTACTGATTTGCGCTCTGCCTTATCATGAGTGTTGAAGACCTTGGTGACATCGCTGGACAGAGATAACAAGTGGGAACAGAGAGGGCACCTGGCACCTCCCGCAAAATTGATTATGTTATGGTATGTGCGTGCCTGCACGTAGATTTCACGGCTCAGGGCTTGCTGGAAGCAGCCACACAACAGCAGTGCCCATAGAGCACAACAGCTGCATATGCTGAACTCCCTCACACCAGCACTTAGCCCTTTATGCTGGCATCCTGGCCAAAAAAGGTGCTACATGAAGCAACATTGGACTGTTCCCTACTGATAACACCTTTCTCTTCAACAGAGAGCTCTTCTCTGCAGTTCTTCCTCAAATTCCTCCACAAACACCCCTGTTACAAGGAATTATCTCCCACCTTATCAAGAAATGCCAAAGATACAAAGCCTGTTGGAATGAGTGATTAGCATGGCCTGAACAAAACCTTCCTGTCCGACCTAGTCTTCAATGAAGGCACTGTTTTGCACATACCTGTGCAAGCAATGTGAGCAATCTGCCACCTTAAGTAGGTGTCTCGTCCACAAGGTTCAGCTCATGCCTAACTTCAGATCAGATGACTAAGAGTCACAACTTGAACATTAGTTTGTGAGGGTTGTTTTAAAGAAAAGTCCTTTTTAAGTGAAAGGACTTTGGGAAATGCTCTCTGAACAGATTCAGACATCAGAAGCCAGATACAGACATGAATGCTCCGCATGACTAGCATTACCTCCAATTTACATGCTAGCAATGAGAGATGAACTCCTGGAAGCCTGTTTCAAAATCATCAGGAAGTAGCAGGAAGAGTGTGTAACAGGAGAAGGGAGCTGCAGACACTCCAGAGTCCATGTCACACCCCAAGGAGCATACACCTCACTGGGGAAGCTGTGGAGTTGCACCTGTCTGCCCCACCAATTCATATGGCTTCAGGTCCAGGCCAGAGTTAAAACATACAGGATAATACAACATTTTTCATTATTAGTTTATGGATAATTAGCCCACCTGCTACTGGGGGAAACACACGTATAAAGACTGTGTTTTCAGGCTGGGTGGTGCACTTACATCTGACATCCACTCCTACTGTCTCCATATGTTCCCAGAGTCACTGGAGGAAATGACCCGGAGTGAAGAGGATTTGCATCTCTCACACCTCATCGTCAACAGCAACTGAGAGTTGACCTTCCTCACACAGGAATCTAAGCACTGCTAAGTATAAATACATGAGTGCTTCTAAGATTAGAGGATGCTGTTTCATGCATGCTGTCAGAGAGTCAATCACACAGCCAAGGAGTGAGCAGCAGGGTCCACCAAGATGGATGGGTTTGTAAATGAGCATGAGAGAGACAAACAGGCTTTGTTCTCCACAACCCTTACCAACAATGGACGCTCTGTCATTCTAATGACACAGAGGTTTGATTTTTTGATTACACATTTGAAATATAATCTGTGATGACTGGGCCTGAGGCTTGTTTTTGCAGTCAGTCTGCTAGTCTTTACAGTAGAGAGAAACATGAGCCTTCTGACTTTCAGCTTGTATAGTATTCCATATGCAAAACTCTTCTTGGAATCAATTTTCCCCCTCAGACCTTCCCAGCAGCAAGAACTTCAACTTATGGCTTTGACAGTGCTCTTGTAAATGTCCATGTCTGACATTCACTGCATGTCCCAATATAAAACACCACACCAGGACCTACTGGTGTAGTAACTCTTTGGAAGAGTTAACTCACCAATAAAAGTGTAAAAGTAGCAGTACTAAGGAGTAAAATACTACTACTAGAAGTGTAAAACCAGTAACAATAGTATCCGTCATTCTGATGGAGAGTGCTTGTTCCCAGCAAATCAAACCAAACAATTGAAGATATCCATGGAAACAATATTAACCTTCTCCTTGGGAAATAGTTATCTGAACTCATTTTGGCTATGTTCATTATGTGTCCATCTCTGCACTTTAAAGGGTTCACTCTGCATCCTCTCCCCTTTGAAGCTGCAGAAGATTTAAGTAAAAGCATGAGAATGCCACTCACCAGCTCTCTGAGTAAAAGGGTCAGAGTCAGTAGACTACAGTATCACATGCAGATCTGATCACATCAGAATCCTGCACAACCCTGAAGGGGAGTGAGGGGGGTTAAATATCCAAGACAAGTACCTTGCACAGTCCATGTCTGTACATACATTCAGCACATACCTGCCAACCTGTCACTAACAGTACAGATTTTTCCAAAGTGACCTGCAACGCAGAGCAACACAGAAAATGTAAAAACATCATCTCTGCTTTAAGTGTGCTCAGTACACAGTACACATGTGTCACTAGTCACATCATACTAGATCGTATATTTTTCTTCCTCCAGCCTGTCTGAGCCATCCTGAAAGGAGAGCAAAGAAGAACTATTGCTGTGAAACCAAGGACAATTTTCACAAAACACTAAAATACCACCTATGCTGCTCTACATGCTGCATAAAGGCTGTAGGTAAAGACCCTCAATGGCTGTGCTTCCTTTTCTATTCCCCTGCTGTACGTCTTTCTAAACCATTACTTTCCACTGCCTCCGTCAGACACATGCCGCACTAACACAGCAGCCAAGACAGATAATCTGTCAGGGAAGAATATGCCAAAGAACTTTTACAAGGTGCCATGTCAGAGAGACCCAGCAATAGCAAGAGATCTGCCACATTTCCTCAGACTGGACAGAGCTCTTTCACGTCCCACCTCTGCTGCAAGCTTCCTGTATGAGATCACACTAGTCACTCATTCATCTGCACAGGATGGGAAGGCACACCATTCTTCTCACACAAGCCAAGAATGGGAAGATTCCAATTTTTCACAGGAAATAGGGCTGTAAAAGTCCCCCAGACAGCTTTCTTTTGTACCCCGTCACTCAAAATCCTGCAAGACAAGATCTGAGTATACTACACCCAACAGTTGTATAAGAACAACAACAAAAAGAAAACCCAAAAAAACCCCCAAACACAGAAAGGGAAATGGATATTTCACTGTCAGATAATAACCAGCTTTGAATTTGTAAAGTGGAAGCCAACATCAGCTCTGCCTTATCTGTGTTCTTCCAGCACAGTTCTCTCTGGAGCTCAGGGGGTAGAACGCAAAATTGTAGCTACACTGTGTTCACTGCTTCACAAAATATCAAAATAACTAGTGCTTTCCAAGAAGACACACTACTTTGGCTCCTTTGAGAAAACAAGCACTTTGACTAACTTCAGTGCACCCAGAATTATAATTTCACATCCAAAACAGGTGCTGTTCTTAGCATTACACACTATGCCTCTTTTCTTCCACCATACATTAAAGAGCACACAAAGCTCTCACACAGGAAAGGCTTAAGGTACTTCTGCAGGATTGGAAAAGGTCTGATAAACTTTGTAAATTATAATCACACGCATTCCTGAAATTTACGTGCACACAGAATTAACCAGGCCAGAAATACCAGATATTGACTTTATCAGGCTGTTACCTAAGCCAGAGGAATTTCCCAATCCACGTAGTTTTCCCAGGACCTTCTGGACATCCTTTATACTCGTGTCCTGTTGGCTGTACAACAGTAACCTCCTGGCATCCGAGAACAGGCGGGAAACACTGAGGAAAACAGAAAAACAACTAAGCAGTCATCAGCTCTGTGAGCCACCATCCACAGATACACTTTTCCTTACCAATTCCAAACTTTAATCCCTTTTAGTTATGTCACTCTAGTACAAAAAACTCTTCCTTCAATGACTACCCTGTTACAATTCAAGGAGCCTAAAAAAAGATGTCTGCTAATTCAGGGTCAATCTATCTGTCAATGTAAGTTACACTAGGAATATATCATGTATTTGTTTGCGTTTTTAAGACCGGGATGGAGAGGGCTTCCTTCTGCCTATAAACTGCTGCTTCTTAGAAGCATAATAATTTAAGAATATCCTTGCTCCTTTCAAATGCTTCTCCAGGTTGCAGACACATTATACTCTGCATTAAACCTATCTTTCCTGACATCATGAATGTAGCAAGTAAGGGAAGGTATAGGAAAGCTGGCTATAAACTGTGCTTCCTGCATCATGTTAGCCAGTAACAGGTAATCAACATCAGGAGTACTCCCTAAACCTGCTGAACTGCCTCTCACACTACACTGTTCAGAGGTTCATTAACCAGGGAAAATGATGCTCTGAAAAAAAAGCATCTTAAAAAGCCTTACGTTTTATGGGTTCAAGTAGTTCTGAGCCCAGGTAAGAGAATGGACTCAGCCCTTACCCAAGCAAAGCTTTTCATGTAGCAAGAGCTTCAGGTGCTTAGACATGGGAATTCTGGACACCTATCAGCTGTCTGCTAGTCTCTATGAACTTGGTAACTGAAGAATCCGGTACTTCAGAAGTGGCAGAAATTACAAAATTCTAGTGTAAGATTTCACAAGTGATACGTGACTTCCAAATCTCCCTTTCCCCCATGTTTCCCCAAGGACAGAGTTGAAACAAAAGTAGACAGACTCACATGGAGGCATTGAAATTTCCAACAATACCCGGGGACTCCCCAGGAGTTGGGTAGCGGAAACATGGGTTGTTGGCATTGCAGATGATCCCCTGTATCCATGGCAAGGTTCCTGCTGAAGGCATTGCTTTATTTGGAAAGTGACCTAGAACAGAAACACAGGAGTTAGGAGACAAACACATGATAACAGCATTGTATTTGAAGAGCAGTGCTAACCCTGCACTGGTTATTGTCCCAAAGCTCTATGAAAGAGCTGAACAGTCAACACTAAGAAGGACTGAGCTTGTATTAAGACTCTCCACACTGCTCTTTCAAATCTTTCTGCTGAAGTCTAAACCTTTCTGCTAAAGAACTAGTGAAGCTGTAGGCCAGAGTTTACATCCTGTTTAAGAACAAAGCAGTAGCACACTACTCATGGCAGATCTCCACCTGTATACCACTTGTACACTTGTAAATCCCATACGTCCCCCCACCAATGACTGGGGAAGAAAGGCCTCCCTTGCATAATCCTGCACTTTACATAAGCTGTCAGGCTGCCTTTTCCAAAGAGCTTGCTTCCTCACCCCCACACTAAGGAAGGGATCCCAGAGGAATGTTATAACCCTTCCCCAGCAGCTCAAAGCTCAAGACTCTGAGAATCAGATGCCCACCCTTCCATCTGATGCCCACCTCATCCGCCCAGCACGTCTGCAATCATTTAGGAGGCTGGCTCCCTACCTCCACAACCTCAATGGAAGTACCAAGGCCCAAGAAAGAAGTAGTATCAAAGCCATTAAATTACAGCAAGGCCAACTAATGTGGGTGGCTGAAGGAAGATGGGAATCTTATCAGCCCTCCCTGGAGAAAGCAAAGGACTCTGTGCAGGAGAAAGGTTAAGGAAACGAAGGTTTATTGTTTCCAGTACACTGGAAACTCTTGCTCCTACTTCTCTGTTTAAAATAGAAGAGCTTTTTACCTGACCTGACTTTTGTTTAATTTTGCTTTTTTGTTCTTCTTGACTGAGGGGCTTGGGGAGAGAGTGAGGAGGTATAAATAAGAAAAATGCTAAGACTTTCAGATTCTTCTTATAAAATTTCCTAGAGAATCACCTTCGCTGTCCTCCATGCCTTTCATTCTTACATTGTTAGTAACTCCAAGGAAATGTTCAGAGCAATGTAGAAAGAGGAATGGCACACAAGAGTTTATGGTAATTTTTCACACACAGTGATGCATGTAACACCAGTTTCTCCAAGAGTAACACAGTAATCTGTTGGTTTTAAATCAGGTGAGATACACAGAAAACAGTGCAACAGCACATACTTTTCAATTACATTGCTGCAAACATTTAGCTTTTCTGAAGAGCTTAGTTATTTCTTGTCAGATTCTCCCCCTCCCACTGCCAAAAAACTGCATTTTGAATACCTTGAAGGGTCACAGGAACAGAAAAGTTCTACATGACAAGACAGCACTCTGGCCCAATAGCAATCTAGTATGTCTTCTCTGACTGGTCTGGTGAAAGCCACGTAACTATTCCTTCAAAGTTAATTGTTCCTCCATGTTTCAAGAGAAAACTTCCTCACACTAAGCCAAGCTGTAAGAAACCAGAAGCCCTGACAACAGTCCAATTCTTGGTTCTTCTCAAACCAGGAAAGAAAACTGAAAATTTTACTTGTTTGTTGAAAATAACTACCATTAAAATACTGAGGCTATGTGGAGGCTACAAAGCACTTGCAAACAGTTCTGTTACTGCTATTACCAGGCATTACCTACAAGTGATTTCAGAACAGCATACAACACTGCCACTACAGATAATCCTACTTCCCTTAAGGCATCTACAGGGCTGCCAAAGAGTTCACCATCAACCCAAACACCTTCATTTTTTCTGTCTCTGCTCAAGTTCAGCAAAACCTGCTTCACTTCACAATATATCCACGTATGTCAGCATAAGAGAACATTCAGTGAAACCCATCCAGCCAACACAGTTTAGAAACCTATTCATAGAAGCTCTTCAAAAAATGAAGAGGAACTAGCCACAGAAGTGAATTAAAAGTTACCACATGTCTTGTGCTCTATAACTGCTGAGGACAATGTAAGAAGGTGGACAAAGCAGTAACAGTCAACATAAATGGGAAGGGAAAGGATGGCAGGTGAAAGACTCAAAACTATACTTATGACACCTTGGTGCCAGAGCACATGTTTACAAGAAGGCTACTGACTAGCAAGATCAAACAAGTAGTTCTATGAAATCACAGCTCTTGCTAGATTTGAATTTATATACAGCTCTGCCATACCTGAAATTAATTACCACTGAGGTTGCTAGTTATTTATAAAAGCTGAGGAGAGTGCTTATTGCTTCTTTTCAGCTTCATGTCTATCTCTCCTAACGTCACCGTTACATTCAGTCTGAAGAGGCAGTTCAAATTCCATGTAAAGTATGAGATTTAACTTAGAGAAGCTTTAACTATGCTGTTGAGGGCTGAAAAAAGCGAGTTATGCAGTACATGAGATCAGCAGAGTCCAAAGTGTAATGGGAAACTGCAAACACTAACACCTCAGCTTTTAAAGATACCAGCTCGAACACCCAGCAAACAGCACAGAATGCTCCAGCCACTGCAAAGGCAAGTGCTGTAAAAGGGAGTTCTTTCCTCATGTTAAGAAAGAGGGCCCTTTCTTAAGGGCGCCCTTAAGAAACATGTTTTGCTGACCCTTAAACCTTACCTTGCAGTAATCAGGTTAAGGAAAGATAAACAGAGAGCTCTTCCACAATCAGTTAATTGCAGTATGAAGCTGTCATCAAACACAGTAAAACATCATGTTGCTAATAAACAAGTCATGCTTCCTAAATCAAATGGCAACTTAAGAAGCCTACAGATAGCCATTTATAAAGAACAAACTTCCTCTGAAAGAAAAGCAGAAATGTGCCCATTTAGGGTGCAGAGAGAAAAATAAAAATTTTATTGTCAGCAGTGTATGACTGCTAAATCTACTAAATACAGAGCTGACACTAATCGTTTGAAGGAATAGAATTGCTCTTGTGCTCTTTAATGTGATACATTAATGCACTTTACTATCTGGAAACAAGATTGCTTTCTTAGAGATCAGAACACTGCATTCTTTTATGCTAAGTCACACACAGATCAAAAAAGAAAAATAAAATTAGGCTTCTGTGCAGGCTTTACAGATATAACAGAGTTGTATGGCAAATTCTCAGGTAATATAAATGCAAAATGAGAAATAGCAAGAACAAGAGCAGCAACATACAGTCCTGGAGCAAGATCATCAGTTAACTGCAGATCCTGAGTTGGAAGCAAAGGAGTTATGAAGCCCTCCTACAGATTTCTGACTGGAGCAGGCAACCACTGGTTTCTGCATCTTGCCAGCTGCATTATTACGTTCTAACCATGAAACAACAAGCATTCTGGGTGCAGCTGCTGTGTTTGATACTTACATTCATGCTGCTCATAGGGCGGATATGAAAGTCTTACAGAGATCAGGATGAAGAAGATAAACAGAGGCCAGGCAACTTCGATCAGCAGCTGGAACTGGAAACAATAAAGGCAAAGTATTGAGACATCATATTCAAAATAAAGGTCAGAACAGAAGCTCCAGGACAACCCACTTGTAAGCCAGAACAGTTTTGCAAGCACTGTCTCACTTTGCTTTGCCTACGCATTCCAGGATCAAGAAGTTTGTCCCTCCAAGTTCAGAGGAGGATTCTGCAAAAAATTACAATTCTTTTTTCACTGATATGTGCCAGTTATTCAACTAAAATGGATGTGCTTAAGGGCTATTTTTAGCTTCTTTTTATAGTTTTCTGTCCCCTCACTGAAAGAAACCTCCCAATGAATCTTTCTAGCAATGAACTGAATTCTTCATCCCATATTTTGAGGTAGTGGGACACTTATATCCCACTCTCACAGCAGACCATTAAGCTTCTACCTTAACACATCAGGCACAGAAACTGTGCTGATGCATGCTAAGCCAACTTTTTTAGTACTGCAGAAATATATTGGTATCTAGAAAGGAGAGCTACTAAGTTTAGGCTCATATCTAGTTTCTGTTTTGTTCTGATTTACATTTATTCCTGAAAGCAGGCAGCACCCACTGGTGCAGGTCCACCTACAGGAAGACAGTGAGTATCAGGTAAATAAAGAACTCAGTTATTTAGAGGGATGAGACAAGGAGAAGAAAAGGCCTGCTATTAAATAGGCAACATTTCTTAAGACAGAAAATTGAAATACAGAAAAATTCACTGAGGTGTGTCACATCCCACAGGAGCATGTGGACAAAGCACCTCTCCAGCCTACAGCTTCTGAGAGACAAGGTCAAGTCTCCCAGACCTGAGCTTCACTAGCCACACCTCTACTTTCCCACCCCAGAAAGACTGCCCAAACATGTATTTTCAGTAAACTATGAGACAAGGAAAACCTGAAAGCTTTTTATGCTGCTATTTCATATGTTTCTCATCTATTTCTAGTAGGAGAACAGAGTGTTTGCTTGGTCAAATTAAGAAAAAAAATTTCCACTTCTTTTCTGAAAAACTCAGTCTTTTCTAATAAGATGTCTACATCATTCTCCTTAAAAGCCAGAGTGTAAGACCTGCAATCCAGTGGAAGGCAGAATCCCCACCCACAAACACGTTTTTGCATGTTCCATCATTAACAGCTAAAACTGTGACTCTTTAACACTCAGCACAAGGCACTCCATGCGAACTTTGAGGTGAGAAACTTCTAGGTAACCACTGTACCTCAAAATAAGCTCACTCTGTAAATCAGGGCATTATAACAAAGGCCATTTGATCCAGCCGAGGAAATTATGCAGGATGGCTTTTCCCAGATACCTTCCATAGCTGACAGCAAAGAGCACCCCTATACAGAACGCACAAAATCTATGATTCTATTATTCTCAGAAGATTCTGTCAAAAAGCCATCATTCTTAAGAGTAAAGAATCAGTCTCCCAGGCACTCCTGGTAACAGTGCCAATCTCTTCAAGATCATTTTGGAATACTGTTACCCACTGGACCCTGAGATTATCTCAGCTGGTTAGAGCATGGTGCCAATAACACCAAGGTTGCCAATGGGCCATTCACTTAGGAGCTGGGCTTGATGATCCTTGTGGGTGTCTTCCAACCCAGAATATTCTATTTGTTATTGTCATGCACACACTGTACAACTACTGGGTAAGAAACTCCACTGAGACCACACTAACAGAGGTGCCAGCAAGATGCCTCGGCATCTTTGGTCTCTTATATGAACAGCGTAGAGGCAGCACACGCTCATTAACATTGACAGCCTGCTTCCATCTGCATTAAACAGTGCTCTGACTCCCAGAGATCAAAGACATTTAGACCTAGGATAGTGACAACTTGTCTAGTCCTGTTTTCAGGATACTCTTACAGTGGCTGCCAGGATGGCATAGCAGGACTTTTCCTCCACTTGACAGAAAAGTGCCTACGAAACCAGGACGAGTTCATTCCGTCTTCCAGCATCAATGGTCATGCTCTAGCAAACATCACAGCCCCTTGCCACACCGGCTGTAGGAAAGCAGCATGGACCCCAAGCAACAGCAGGGGAAGACCAGTGTCAGCTGGGCTTGTGGAGGCTTCCTGGGGTAACCAGTGTGGACAGAGTGCCTCTCACAGCCCTTCAACTGCTACAGAATCTATGAGAAAATGCTGCCCTTGAGCTCAAACCCTGGCTTGCACAGAGAAATACCAGCCCCAGCCACACCACACTGGGGTGGAGGGCAGTGCCCAAGCACCCTGCTGCTGAAGGCAGAACTGGCCACCTGCACACACAGCTGCTCTTCTGCACGCCTGGTTACACAGTCACAGAGGTAGCCACACGTGTGCTGCACACACAACACACCTAACCTGGCACACTGACAGGCTCAGGCAGCACACAGAAGGGAGGGATGCCGCTTGGACTGACCAAGGTGCACCTTTACAGCTGAAGGCAGGCATCACAGCAGGCATCAAAATGCTACACTGTGAGAGACAGCTGGCAACTGCTGCACCAGAGGCTTGCATAGGAACAAGATCAGAGTGTCAGAAGCATGTCAGTAGAGACTCCTCAGCAGGTCTCTTGTGCTGCTCAACAAAAACTTGAGTTATCTTCCTTTGCTTCTAAAGGTCAGCAGGTTCTCTCCCCTACTGCTTCCTGACCTGCAGTGACAGCACTTTTCATCCACTGTGGCCTTTCCAGACAAAGACACAAAGATACAAAGGTAAGTGCTCCACTACAGTGGGAACATGTCTCACTGAGACTCATTCTAAGTAGATATTGAGAAATCAAGTCTCCTTTGCCACTTCTGTGCTGCAACAGCCAGCCCACTAAATAAGGAAGTGAATCTTCAATCACTCAATCCCTCACCTACCTCTGCTCCATCTGAGTTGAAGAAGGAACATCCCATTTGCACACAGCAGGTGAATTCAGCTAAGAACAAATTTGTCCTAATTTTACCAAGGTTAATCCCTAAAGCATGCCAAATTTATACCAGGTTGCCTGATTCAGGATGCCATTAAACACCAAGCTCCAGATTGTGTCAACAGGAAATCTGTTGAGCAAGAACTAAGCAGACTATCACCCCATCCCACTGTCAATTCCCCCTCCCATCTTTATGGTCCAGTTTCAATTCAGGGAGCTAGCAGCTGGCAGAGACTGACCAGTCTCTCCACACAAGTTTGAGGTGTCTCGTCACTTGCAAGAAAGCAGCAGGGAGAGAAATGTTTTTACACAGTGACCCCTGAACATGATTTTCTTTCCTCTCTCCCCACGTGAGCGCCTTCCCCCACTCCAGTGCTGTTGGAAGTTATCCAGTATAAAGTAACACTTGAACTGCACACATCAGGGTGAGCTTTGAACCCAGCTTTCGCAATGCAGCCCAAACTCACAGCAGCCAGCAAGGGGGTTCAGTGGGAAGCCAAGGCTAGCCCACACTTTTCACGAGAAGGGAAGGATCAAACTACTTCTAGGCTACACCTTCAGTAAGCACAAATGGGAGAGTGCCTTCATCAGCGCAACGCAACTCAAGGACAACAGTCTCCTAACAGGAAAGCAAAGAGATGAAGAACTGTGCAGCTGTGATAACAGCAAGGTGAGAGGAGATGCTCTGCTCCTTCTCTACAATTTCCTGTTAAGTGGGCTTCTCCTCCTAAAATCTGCAGGTAAACCCCAAATGAGAACCATTAATGAGAAAACCACTGCATAACTGAGAAGCCCCACAAAAACAAGCTATGCTTCAGGCCTTCATTATGAATTGACTAATAATCAGTGTGGAATAGAGATTATGAGCAGTTTCATGCCCTCTGGGATACTTGATGGGAAACCAGTACAGCAGCTGCCAGCAGGTACCAAGAAATAGCTGAGCAGACCCAGAATGGTGACCCTACCGCATTTCTCTGGCACCACCAAAGGATATGAATGCACCTCTGCTGCCCAGTAAGCCTACACCTACCTTGACATGACACACACGCTAAACTCAGACCTTTTCAGACCTGATGCGATACTGGGGCTGTTCAGCCTGGAGAAACACTCCTCAAAACTACCTGAGACGAGGTTATAGCAAGATGGAGATTCTTCCCCCAGGGGATTAGTGACGGAACTAGAGAACATAGCCTCTAGCTGTGTCAGGGATCAGATTTAGACATCAGGAACAATTTTTTCACTGCAAGGGTGGTCAGGCATTGGGACAGGCTAAGCAGGGAGCTGGTGGAGTTGCTCTTCCTGGAAGCATTAAAAAAAAATGACTGGACATGGCACTTAGTGCTGGAGTTTAGTTGGCCTGGTGGTGTTCAGACAAAGGCTAGATTTGATGACCTTGGAGGTCTTTTCCAAACTTAATGACACTACGATTCTTTTATTTTCAGAAGATTCTGTCAAAAAGCCATCATTCTTAGCGTAAAATTCAGCTATTCTGAAATAGCCTCCTGGTTTAAACACCGCTCCAGAAAATCCCACAACATTCTAGAATTCCCCTACTTTTTAAAAGCAATCTGGTAACAGGTGAAAGTTAGACCACTGGTAGCAAGATAGGAAGAGTGCTTTTAGCTCTTAGGGCCTAGGTTACATGGACAATAGCTAAGAAGAACCAACTTTAAGGAGTCACAGCCAGTTTTAAGACTACTTCCCCAGCTTCATTTTTAACATTTTTCCAAACTGTGAGGCTGTTCCAAAGTTCAGGATGTGACCCACATCCAGAGAGCAGACAGCCTCACTCTTTGCAGTTGGTAGAGTCCATGACCTCTCTGGTGGGCAGTCCTCCCCTGGGAGACCAAGATCCATGAAAGGCAAAAACACGTAAAACAAACTTTGTCATCACTGGCAGCTCTTTTTATACACAAGAAAAGACAAATAGGCCATGAGCCCCTTTTGTCTGTTTTATTTAAGAATGGACTAATTCTAGCTCTGAATTCACTGGAGCCAAGTCCTATAAAAACAAGCCTCAGACACCTGAGTGAAGACCTCAGGGACTGTGACCATTACCAGTAGTGAATATGATAGCCTTTCCCCACTTGTGACATTAAGGTTCTAAAACAACCCAATCCAACCAACTGGCAAGCATCCTGACATTTGCAGGGTTCAGAAAGCTTATCAGAAAACACTTTCCATTTACCACTTCAGTAACTTGTGTTCCTTTCACATTCCCTACAGATACCTCCCTCAAGGTCAGATTTAACAGGCCAAATCCTCTGAACAAGCCTGTTGCACAAATCATGCCCTTATCCAACAGAGGTATTCCCTAAACCCCTAAAGGTTCAATACCATGTTTTCTCAGACTTTTAGCTGTTTGCAAGAGGTATAGCATCCTATGAGGTCTCAATCTAAAGGCAAAAGAATTTTAAGAACACCGTACTGGATCCACACTCCTGTGCCCTTTTTATCACAAGGAGAAACTCTTCTTACGTACTGTCTATTATTTACAGGTAAATTTCCACACTGTTAACATATGGTGAGGACAGCATTTTAGCCACTCAGAATACACCTTGGTAGAAGAACATCAGTTGCCCGAGTTTATCCTCATGCCAATACAGGAACAGGCCTCATGCCAACCACTTAATCTGTATCTTCTATTGGAAAGTTACATGGCAGATCTGGGATCCTCTCAATAATTAAAGGGACTGGGGAGGTCTGCTGTTGGCTCTGCCACTTCCGCCATTAGGAAAAGGCAGGATTTTGTTGTCATTGTTGCAGCTTGCAGCATTCAAAAGGTTCTGGACTCATGGATACATCCCTGCAGCCTGGCAATGCCTCACCCACAGAGGGGAGCAGGTCTCAGCACGGGTTTTCATTTCACATCTTTGCTGCTGAACAAGTCATGCACCCTCCTCTGCCTGATCTAACACCAGTGCTTCAGTACTCCAACACTCTCTCACATTGCAATTCAGGACAGAAGTCTCGGGCACCTTCAGGGCCTCTGGTTTCTGTCCACCCACCACTCTCTCCGGTTTGAATAGAGTCTTTCCAAAGCCAGACCTGTTGCTCAGCCAGGGATCACGAGAGGAGGAACATTAAGTAAGAAACAGGGTATTTCCCTGGTTTTCTTGAAAAGCTGTAGAATCTTGTAAGCCACAAGACTGTAACTTAAGATCTCAAAACACCCTTGGGCTAATACTTACAGTCTGTCTTCTTCTGTAGGTAAAATTCTTCCATAGCAGCAATCCCAGCTGTGTCCAGAAAGCCATCTTCCTTCAAGCAAAGCCAGAAGCTCCCTTTGTGTAGCAGCAGCAGTACACAGTTCAAATATTGTGGCCAGGCATTAACTAGTGAAAGGAAACAAAAACAGAAAATGTTCAAAGTTCTGTCATTCAAAACAGAAAAGGCAATAAGAAGGGGAAAGACAAGAAGCTGCGCTCTGTGACCTTGCAGCCTCTCCATGGAACACCCCACTGCCTTCTTTCTTACCCCATGCGCTCCAGCCAAGTCTCATGGGTCTCAGTAAGCATTTCTTATCTCAGAGCTCCAAAACACAGAAAGATGTTTGCAATACAGTTCTCTTACTTTCTGTTCCAGAAATGCCAAGAGCAAGGACAGCCCTGATTGAGAATAATTAACAGGCTTTGATAAATGATTTTAAGATCCCTCTGAGTAAGAATGAACCATACAATTCAACCCTCTTCCTTAAAGTCTCTTTCCATATCTACTTTTATAATGGTGAAAAGCTGGCTGCCAAATTGGGAAAGTCCTTGTTCTGAAGTCCAGTCAACACCACTTGTAGGAGAAAGTGCTGTGCATTTAACAGGCAAGGGAGAAGTGTCCATTCCCTTGAAGGTAAGTGACTAAGAAGGATGCTGGAGTTGTTAATATTAGATGAAGTAAATGGAAAATTGTTGTTTAGTCAGTGTTCAGGTCTTGCAACCACCTGGCCTCCAACACTTGTGAATTAGAGGCATTACGTGTGTCTTGCTACAGTAAGAGAGCACAGAGGACTAAAAAATATTTATTATAATTATTTTAAAAAAATTCATCTCTTTGGTGGCAATTAATAAGCAAACAGTATAAACTTGGTACACATACCCTTCCAGCATGGCTCAATCTTTAAGCTCTAAGGTGAGCTTTCAATATATTAGTTGAATGTCATTAAGCCTTTTTTCCAGAATTAATTCAGTCCTCCTTCACTTACTTCTGAGTTTTCAGGCCACTTCAAATTAGAGCAGTTGAATCCTGAGAAAGTGTCTGCACAGGAACTTACTTAATCCACATTCCGTTAATTCTGATTTATGTACCTGAATACACTTTGTTGACAGAATCAGCATTAAGATGACAACTGGCAGTTGATTAAAACACACCCCAAGAGAACCACTCTTTCCAACACCTATTAAACTGGGAACACATGCTTTTGATTCTGGTGTCCCATATAACAGCACCCTAGCCCTAAGATTCCAAGTTGCATGTCTTGACTGCAAGCTGCATTGAAAAGATCACCAAAAATCCATAAATGCACTAGGAACATAAGACTTCCTCCAGAAATGCTCTGACCAGTCCTACATTGGAGTAAGACTAAATGAAAAATTCTGGATGTGAGCTTTGAGATGAACAATTGCTGTTTTGAAGTCTCATCCAAAAGTAAATTCCATTATTACAGTGACTTGCTGATTAAAAACTGGTCTCTTAATAATGCAGGTTTGTGTTATGTCGCTATAGGACACGAAATGAACGACATGCACACCGTCAGATCATCAGGGCAAAAAAAAGAGGGAAGGTTATTTCCTTACTTCAGTTTATATAGATTTTGGACAAGGACCATGGATTGGACAAACAAGGCTGCCACTTCTCCAATCACACTGGTCAAACTAGAAGTCCATCAGCTGTCCCTCCTCAAGAGAGGAACGATAAACAAGAAGAACAGTTTACAATAACATTACTTGTGTTTACATGAAAATCTGTGAGAAACTCCACTACAAAAATGCAAATATCAGAAGGCTGAAAAAGATCAGGGTGACCGTGTTACAAAAAAATTCTCCAACATGACTAAGAAAAAATAAAACTGTTACATTGAGTTCTGTAGATGATACACTGTAGTATCACAACAGGACAACAGTGCTTTTTAATGCCAGTACAGCGGTAATAGATGCCAACAAAACCTTACAAACTGAATCTCATACCAGCACACCAGCAGTAGTGTACAGTCAGCATGGGCTCATTGACTTCTGCCAGGTGCTGCTCTAACTACTGACAGGACCTTCACGGATGCTCCCTCACAGAGGGATGCCCAACTCATCAGACAGGACAGCTATCCTTCCCTGCCCAGGGCATCCTGCTGGCTGGAACACCCTGGCACTAACACACTGCAGACGCATGCACATCTGGCTGGTATACCATGAATTCCCAGACATACTCAGAGAAAGGCACTTGGCAGGCTACTGGCATAACCAGAGCAGGGAAAAAGCCTGACCTTTGTGGGGAATCTCAGAGTACAAATCCTGGCTGATGACTGCACCCATGCTCACAGACCCAAAGCACACCTCTGCTTAAGCCTTGGACACGGCGGGGGGCGGGTTTTTGAAGCACCTCCTCTCGATTTTGGTATTGCACATCTAAAGCTGCAATCAACCTAGCAACAAAACTAAGGAGGGAATATTGTTACCTCTCCTTTGTACTAGCTCCATTTAAGTTTCTGCATAATATTTGGAGGATTTGACAACACTTTTACTCACTCTAAAGAGAAACTTCTCAAATAGCAGACAGGCACTTACTGACCACTAATGTGACACAAAAATCTAAGAACACTAAGAATTGCTCTTTTCAAGCATTTTTTTCCACAAGGATACTGGTACTGGTCGGTGGGTCACAGACCTCCATTTGATTTTTTGTACTGTTCACCATGCCACAAAACAATCTTTGCTGCCTGAGTCTAATCCTGCAGCCACTGCACAAGTTTGGCATACAGAAGGAAAGGACTGGAAGGGACTATACAGCCTCCCACAGCCACTGGTAGTTATGCAACAGGTGTTTATCTTCAGAAGGGTGTTCAGAGTATCCACTCCACAATTCATGCTCAGGCCACCAATACTGTTAAATCTCTGCAAAAAAAAAACCCTTATTTCCAATGCTTTCCAGAAATTAAAGCTAAACACCAAAACCAGTAAGAATAAAGTGCCACAGAAAGAGTACAAAAAAGTATCTCATGGAGAGTCAAAGGGACTTTTGGGGTTCTCATCAATGGAATTAGACCCTACTCCTGCACCTTCTTACCCTGCAGAGAGGCAAAACAGAAGTTCAACCAGTCTGTGGAATTAGCAAATCAAAGGGCAGCTGGTTTTATGCACATCAGTGAAAATTCAAATACTCATCCCTTGCAACTGCAGTCAGTCCACAGGATGCAGAACACAGAAATACTGCTTTAAAGAAGTTATAACATTCATATCACATTAGCAAACTGTAGTGAGCCAAGGGCACATATTTTATCATTTAACTCATCTCAGCCGATCAGTAGAAGAGTTCACAGCCAGGAAGACTCAGCTGTGCCACCTGCTTGAACTTCAGCTTTCTGGAGTTAAGCTAAACTTTACCGGGAACAAAGCAAATTATCTAGCCTGTTTTGCCTGGACAAAAGTTTGAAATGACAAAAATACTGACTTTTAAGGACTGTCCAGATGTAGGCATACCAGCTAAGCCCCTGCATAAAAGTAGGGCATGGAGCCTAATAGTGGACTAATCACCTAGAGCACAACACCTGAGCCTGAAGTGTATCCAGTTCTTCCAGCCATGCTGGATGACAGCTGCAATGACACTGTATGCACCAGGCAGTATCTGTTACAGACCGGGGAACAGGTTTATTAGTAGCCACCTCTGATTTTCATCCACAGAGGCTGACATATTTGGTTTACTGCTGTCACAAGTTAACTAGGTGCACTTGAATTACTGATCCATCAGCAAGCACTCAGGAAACTAGTATAAGAGGAAAATGGCTTAGCGTCCTTTCACTTCTTCCAGCTCTCAACAGGCAAGAACTGTAAGCCAGAGATGCAGAGAACTGATCAACCCAACACTTCCACCTTGGTTAGAGCTGAAGTCCCACTTTATCTCCACTTCAGACCAATCTGTTAAGTTCAACACAGCCAGGAAATGCAACTTGCCATTTAGTACTGCAGTGCCAAAACTCTGTTAGTTTCCAATAACAGCTTTTATGTCTCACGCGCGTAGAATTTTGAGCCAACAGCAGGTATCAGTGATCACTCCTGACACTCACCCAGAATTCCCTGTAGCAGAAATACTCTTTTCTGTCTAGAGTAAGAAAAGCTGCAGGAATTCATTCCCACAGCATTAGTTTCCCAGTGATATAAAGTACCACAGTACAACACCCACCTGCACAGTCAAAGCACACACATATCCCATGGTCTGCCTTTGCAGAAGACTCCTTGCACATGACATTTCACCCTGCTGCAGAAATCCTGTAGTCTCCCAGCCTACATGGCTGCAATTTCATCTCATTTTCTGCAATTCAGAAAATTACTCAGGAGAAAGTCAGGCTCCAGGGCAACCTCTGAAAATTATGACAATGAAGCACATCCTTTGGCCAGTCCTTTCCTTCAAGAAGGGTGCTAGCTGCTATTTCAAAGTAAAATGGCTGTTGAAGAGTCCATTAACTGGTATACCAACAGTCTCCAGACCTAACCCCTCTTAAATAAATGTGTTTTTACAGCTGTAGATTTAGAGAGTAAAAAGCTCAAGTGGCAGAAAATCAGTTCCCCGCCCCCATGCCTGGTGTCTGTACTAAGCAAACATAAAACAGCCTTCAAAAGCAGCTTTCGGCAAACAGTGCAGATGTTTGCTTTCTTTGGGGAGGCAAAAAAACCTTTCCCCTAGAGAAAAAAAAAATTAAATCACTACTTCAAGAGGGAACAAAGTGAACTTACCAAACCTTACGAGACTGGAAGATTTCAGGGCTCTGGCAAGACACTATAGACAATTTAAACCAAGTCCTTGCCAGCAAGGACTAAGAGCTAAAAAGCTTTCACCAGTTAATGGAAGGCTCAGTAGCCTCCATGAAATAAGGCCCTGTCCTCTCAGTCAGATTTTCCTTATCACAGAAGCTACCACCGCTGGCAACTTTTCACAGATCAAGTGGCCATGGAGAGTACCAATCTAACAGCTACACGTGATACCCTTACAAGCTACAAGAGCCAGCACTTTCCTTTCTCAAAAGCAGACATGGTCTAGCATTTCTGCCTCCTGACCCAGACAAAAAAATTTGTACATCTGCTTAACTCCAGTAGATCTTGTCTATACAAGTATTAAGTCAAATGAGAGTAATTTTCAGAGAAAAGGAGCAACTAAAACAAACATTGGATTTCTGTAGAAATATAGTCCTCTTTATGAATACTGATAAATGTATTGGCATTTAATTTCTTTTAGGTACTGTCAAGCTACATTTTGTGAAGGAAACAATATGACGAGCCACATGAATTCTGCAAATCCCACATCTAGAGTTCCCCAGAGATCCATCAGTGGAGAGCAGATCCCTCTAAGGACGGTGCATATGAAAGCAGAACAGAAGGGTCTGACTCACAAACTGACATTCTGATCTACACACGACAAACCACCAGAGGACTAGTGACCTGGATGGGCATTAGTCTAACATAGGTGCAATTAAGTCTCGAGTCCAGAACTAAATCCCCATCTCCCAAATCAAGCCCTAGTGCCTTGGCCACTTCTCTGCCAAACACCAGGATTTCCCTTCTTCCAGCACAGTAGCTGTAACTAGAAGGAAAAAACCATATTGATTCCGATTATGTTAAGATTAGGCCAGATAAAGAGCAGCTGTGGGCAAGTGCAAGCAATTTTTGTCCTGCTTCTAGAGATCTAACTGGACATAAAATCCCCCAGCAGAAACATGCAGTGCATAAAGAACCAAAAGTAACATCCATTCTGTGATCTTAAAGTCACACTAAGCTCGCAAAACCCAAAGGAACATATCTGACATTCCCATCTCTAAAACTTCCAAGCAGTCAAAAAACTTATTGACATCTACTGGAGCTCTGGGACAGAGGGGAAACTGCCACCTGAACAACAACAACTTTATACAAATAACAGCACTGATACTTTAAAGTAATCTTTTAACCCAAAGAACCTGAAATAAGTTACGAAAAGGTGCCATAAAAAGCATTAGCAGCACAGAGTTCAAGCAACTCACCTAAGGGCACAAGCAAGCAAAAGCAGAGATTAGAATGAAACCATCAGATCCCACACGTCCGTCACCTAGCTTAATCACTGCTGGAGTCTGTAGCAGTCACAACCAGTGCAGAATCAGCAGTGGAGGTGTGAGCTTTGGACCTACAGGCCCCTGCCTGGGACAGGATCGTTATCAGTGGAGGCACACAGACACTAAAAGATGGTCTTTCATAACCTCCCCACAGAGGACATTTCTTCCCCTTTGCCAAGTGAATACGGGACACAAAGTTTTCTATTCCATCTAAAGAGTCCTTCAGTGAGAAGTGCTTTCCTCTTCAAAATCACCCAGGTCATGTCACAGAGTTTACATCAACTCCTTGTTCCTAGCAATGTGACTGCAGAGCTTCTGGGTCAGCAGACAAGAATCTGATTAGAGTGACAAGCAACAATATTTTAGTGGCAGTTCTTGGCAAGATCCTCTACTGGTTTACTTTGCACACTAACTACTGGGCCTTGGGTTAGGTAGTAAACAGATTCTGTTCTCCAGTGCTTGCTGCTCCAAGCAACTAGTAAATGGCTTTCAACATGGCCATCCAGTTGAAATCTTTTTCCCTCCCTGAGTATGCAGAATTTGGTAAAACCAACATTTAAAGGATAATGCCAGAATATCAAGAAGCTGATGAAACAGTCTCATGAAATACCTCCAGCATCCTGCCACCTCTGGTCAAAGACACATAGCCTCCCACTCATCTACAGGACCTATAAGGCAGTATGCACACAGCTACAAAACACCAAATAAATAATTTCACATTGTTATTTAAGGGGGCTTCATCCTCGCAGAATACTGGAGACAACCAATGGAAAAGAACTTTCAGCACAGGCCAAAAATAAAATACTTATTCACAACCTGCTCAAACTGCTGCTACGGAAACAACTACTGAGAGAACCCAAGCCCAGTATTAGGTTCTACTTGCTGCAGTAGGTACTACACAGAGAAGCCAGCCTGGATCTTGCTCTGACACAACTCAGGCTCAACATAATGTCATGTTAGGAGCAGAAATCTGGCTTCCCAACTCTTTAGGCAAAATGGCAAGGGGCTTCTGAAGTTATTTAGCCTTAGCATGAGAACTGAGCAAAAGGATATTTCGTAAGTATTTCAGTATATTATGCGCTGAGCTCTTCTGAATGTTCCACTATGAACAGATGAGCAGATCATTTTGAAAGACATGGCCCAAAATTAACACCATAAGCACTGACATTCCTGACTCTAAACTGTTCAGAGTATCTAACTTGCCCCTCCTCTCAAAGCCAAACTCCTAGGAGGTATTTCTGAGACACTGGTGGGCCTACCCTCACCAAGCAGAAAAAAAACACATGGGACAGCTCCTCACACAGGAACGCACTACCTTAGAAACTGCTCCATAATAAAGACTGAACTACATTTTTCAGAATCCTCAGTGTCTCCTTATAACATTTACACAGATGCACATTTTCAAAAATGCTTTACAACCTTCCCTTGTGACACAACATGCAAAGTAATTTTGAAAAACCTGTCACAGGTCAGCAATATCTGCCTGCCAGAATGACCACAACAACTGGCTCTCATTACTTCTAGCACACTTATAGAAGGCTCATTGATGAACTCCAATGCAATGGAAGATGTCAAGTTCGCATGCACCATAGCTGGTCTTACCCTAATAAATGCACATGCAAGGGACTGTGGCATGCACTTAGGCAAGAGGATTGCTTAAGTGTCAAGTACAATACACAAGATGAAATGCAGTCATGTATTTTACAAAAAAATAGCTGCTACTAGAAGGTTCTGAAATACATGAAGCATTTCAACTTCCAACATTACACTGAGTGACCCCTACTTTCCCCATGGAAGAGAAAAAAAGGTAAGAATCTAATCCATTCTTTGGCAAAAACAAACACAAAATGCGATTTGCTTTATCACGGCCAAGGGTCCAAAAATCCATAGTCCATATTAGCAGATGATTTTTTTTTTTTGGCTCTCAAAGAATGGCTCTTTTCTAGTGGAATGTAGAAATAATAGAATATCCTGCTAAAATAATAATTGCGACATTTGAGCTCAATTCATGCCATTAAGCTTTGATCTCTGAGCAAGCATAGTATCATCAGCTCATAGTTTGCAAAAAGCTGTGCTACACAGCCCCAGACACTTTTTCCAGCTTTTGACACATCCTGTTTAACTACAGGATATATTTAAATTTATTTATAATATTTAATATAATATTGAATACAACTACAACTAGGAAAAAGGGGTAAAGAATTTCACATCACAAAAGGCGTCTTTTAGCAACCACAAAAGGGAGAAGGAAGACACAACCTCCCCAAGAAAGCAGTTTTTCCCAAAAGAAATCCACACGTTCAGACAATGTTAGGACAGGAACACTTCCAACCACCACCCCTTCCACAGATATCCTGGTCACTGAATCACTTAAACTAATCAGTCAGATACCTGGTTTTAAAAAGTGCAACACTGACAGGTGCTCCATGATCCTATTGCAGTCACTGAAGCATCTGGCATATCTCTATCTTCTACTGAACAAAGTTATGAAGCCTCGTGCCTTTGTCATCACATTCATAGGGACTTTTTTGGAAAGGAGTGACTTCTACATCTTGCTTTTGGAACTTGCTGTTTATCTTAAGATGAGGACACCAGCTGTGTTCTGTACAAGATTAAATTGTAGTCTGAGTGTATGCCCATCCTGTAACATCAAAAAAAACTGTAGCGTTACTCTGCTCTCCATCTTTGCCATCTGGGAAGATCATGCCATAAATCAGCCCATGTTGTCAGTAACAGAGCAGAACACAACATGGCTTATAGTGTAGAGAACATCACAGTGGTGCCTTTCAGATTCAGGGGCATAAAGAATAAGCTGTCTGTTAAGTGTGCCATCTACACAACTGCACCAATATCTGTGGCACAGCTGCAAGCAACAGCAAACAAAACAAATATCCCTGAAATATGCAGAATAATATCAGCCAAGAAAAAGCCTCTAGCACAATGAAAGGAAATTACATTGACGAAATAAAGCAATAAACTGGCAAAGTCAGTATTTAGCAGCCATTGTCAGCTTGAGCAGAGTTGGGAGTCTGTAAAGCCTCCAGCAAGACGTCAGCTCCCACATGGCTACCATCCAACTGTGCTGATGTGGAAGATGGTAATCCACTAAAGTGATAAAAAGATGCCCAAGTACTTTTGAAATCAGTGAGCATCAGCTATGAAGAGAAGCTTCTGATCAATCTCGGCAACGCATACAGACTTCAATAACCACTTATCTCTAAAGCTATTCATAGAGGAATATGAGAATAGCTGGCACACCTGATAAGGCAGCCCGCATACCTGCTGAGTCAGGTGTGGCACAGGGCAGTTAGCTCGGAGCACTGCCAGAAAGCGCGCGCCAACCTTCCCATTTTGCCTGATCCACACAGCAAACAGTTGTTACTCACACTTTCTGTTCTTCAGCTCCACCTGCACCCCTGCCACTGAAGCTTCAATCCTTAGGGTGAGCATGGCAGTTACAGCCATGTACAGCAGGATAATGTACACCTATATTCAACATCATGCATAGACATATCCAGGAAAGAAGGATGACTGAATTTCTTCAAGTCCTAAGCTACATCTCACAACTCAGAAGTATTTTCAGGATGGAACTCCATTAGTTTGCTCCTAAAGCTTCAAGGGACTAAGCACAGAGTTGAAGAGCAGTGGTCAACTACATTTCAATCAAATGACTCCAAACAGCAGACAAGTGCAGAAGTAGAATGAAGTGGGAAAAGCAATAAGCTTACAAGAGAGCAAGGCAAGCAAAACGAAATTTTTCAAGTTTTTTATGGATATAGGATCCAAAACATTTTTTTTTCACAGTAAGTTCAGAATATCCTTAATGATGTTGACAATGCTCCACTGGACCCAAAGCCCATCAGAAGAGACAACACCATTTTGCAATTATATCAGGTTCTATATACGAAGATAATTGGGAGAACGGATGTAGAGATGTGAACATCAGGAGTATGTCACAAGAACAGGGAACGCAGCTCTGGGAGACATGGCTGGCAATCAGGAAAAATAAAAAAACTTATCTGGGAAAAATAAAATCTGGAGAAATATGAAAACTGATGGTGGACAGGTGATTCTATTAGTTTGCTAAAAGAAAGAAGTGAGTCCAGATCTTTCCAAACACAGTAGAAAAACTCTTATTGCTTACTTTAGCACAAATACTTAAATACAGGTTTGAGAGAGATGGGAAACAAAGCAGGAAGAACTGCTACTCTGATTTAATAGGGTAAAAAAATAATTAAAATAGCTAAAATACCTCAAAACAAATAAATTAAATAAAAAACAATTTTTTTCCATTGGCAGAATAAAAATACAAATGCAGGATCCATTCATTCAGTTTTTTAAGTAAGAACATTGCATTCAGAGGAAGAGTAGATTTTGAACTTTGGCTCCTGTACTAGTACCACAAAGAAATATCCATGGATCTGCATTCAGAAAAGCTCAGTGCTGCTTTATTGTTTGGATGAGTATTTTGGGGTTGTTTAAACCATTGAAGTTTGGTCCTAACTGTTTTTATTGGCAGTCATAGCCAAACTCTTATTACAGGAACATAATTAAAATCACAGGAAGAGAAAAAAAGCCACCAATAGATCCCAAGAATGTCAATATACTTGCCACAAATACAGCTCTCAAAAAACATTTATGATAACTTGCTTGTTTCTTTTTAAGGCACAAAAATTCAACTGCAAAATCATAAATATCTTTAAAAACATTGGACTTAAACCCAAGTTGCTGGCACTAGCAACAGAGCCTGAAGTCTAAAGAAAGATGTGTTACCTGCTGACTGTGAGAAAAAACACACTTTTACTTCTACCATAAAGTGAGTGTAAATTTTGGTTACACCATTACTAGAACAATGGTGAAAGTAGGTAAGAGGAAACAGTTAAGTCATCAGAAGAAGGGCAGAGGGGCTGGGATCCAAGTTTTCCTGGTCCCTAATTTTGCTCTTGTCACCTACATAACCTAAACCGCTGCTCAGAAACCTTCCTCATGGCTTAATTTTGACCTTTACTAACCTAACAAGTACTATGCTAACGAATATTAGCTGCACGGCTTGCTTGTTGCTCCCAGAACAACCACTCATTTGGAAACAGGCTAGTAAAATTGCAAGTTGTTTCAGAGAGTCAAGCAAGTAGAGTGCTAACAGGTTTTGGCCACCTCTGTCTTCCACACAACCCTTCCTGCTATTTGCCATAAAGGAAATCAGATCCCCAGAACGATCTCTGAACTGTGTGGTAAAAGGCTCCAACTTTGTTCTTCCACAGAGAATAACCTTGCTATCTAGCCCAATCCAGAATAGTCTTAGAAAGGCTCTTTGCTCTCCTTTTTCTGTCCAACTCCAATTGTTCTCTAACGAAGCCAGAATAAGGCAAACCAATCTCATTACATTAGACCAAGCTCTACTAAGCAACACTCCTCCAGAAAAATAAGAAAGAGGAAAAAGGTCAGCTTGTATGTGGATACTTATGGCATTCAAACTGGCATGCATTTTTATCACCTATGATCAAGCTTTTTTGCTAATAACCCACAAATAAAGATCTGAATGCTCCCATTTTTCCTACTGTGTTAGCCTGCTGTGTCAGGAAAGCTGCATCAACAGTTTTCCATCCTACTCTGTCTCTCTCTGTTCTCTTGAAGCAAGCAAAAATACTTTTTCTCTCCATCAAAAATGCTAAGGACAGGACTAGCTTTACTGCCACATATTTTAAAGACAGGCAAGAGGGTACTTCAGGTATTCCATTCAGTAGTTTTAGCTGCGGTACTTCTTCTGAATTATCTGTATTTGTTTTGTGCAACCAACATAAGCAAGCTACAGAATGAGACATTTTAACTTTCAGGTTTTTCTGTGGTGATCATCTTTAAAACACTAGAAGCAGTGTCTTACCATGGTATGTTTTATCTATAGTCTTAGTATCAGTAACTGCAGATGTGCATGCTCATCAACTACACTAAAAAAGCTTCAAGCATTCAGAATTCAAACCCTTAGCTAGCATAAATATGAAATAATCTTAGAGTGAATTTCTGCCATGCCAAACCCGAAGAAAGCGGGCAGAGTCCCTAGCAGCTTCAGATAACCAAGAAAAATATATAAATTTTGTGTTTTACTAAACACAGTAAACCCTGGCTCTAGCTCCTCTCACAGGAATCATCAAGAATAACTAGCAAAAGAGAAACATGATGATGTTTGGTCAGCCATGGCCTCTGGACTTATTTCAGGATTTGGTGTGCTGCCCAGCATAGAAGACCTACATAAACACTGAGGGTGCCTGCTTCAAGGTTACTCAAACAAAGCAGTAGTTTGGGTCCTTCTCTGCTCCCTTCTGTCACCATCTCTGTGCTGGCACCAGTGCTCACAAAGCCATGAAAAGACTCTGAACACAGGATGCTGTGGTGAAAATAAAAAATAATTAAAAAAAAAAAATAAAAAAAACCAAACCATAAACAAACCACCAAGCAAAAAGAAGAGAGTTTGTTGTCAATTACTCACCCTGGGTTGGTGAACTCCAGTGCCTGCACAAAGGATGAAACGGAGAGGGAGAAAAAAGAATAGGGAGACCAGGGGAAATGAACTAGGTCCATTACTAGCCCATTAGCAACCTTTAATTACTCTGGATTAAAGTTCTGGAGAAACCACACCCTAAGAAATACTGTTTCTGCATGGTGCAATGCACAAGCACCAGGAGAGCTGATCGTATTTGGCCACAAAGTTGAGCTCAAAACCAATCCTCCTTCTGCTCCGTCTTTGTGTGTCCAACTCCGCCAGGTGAACTCTCTGGTGAGAAAACAGCCTTGCAGAGATGTAGGCAAGGGAAGACATGTGAGTGTTACACTTGATTAACAGGTGAGAATGCTTGAACTCAGAATCCACACAGAAGATCTGCTGTCACTTCGTTTAAGTCACTAAGGCTTATTCCTGAATCACAGAAGACTAATTTACACTCGTATAGAGAGGGAGAAGTACAGTCTAAGGAATGCCAGAGCAAAGGCTGCTCCTTTTCTCTAAGGAACAAAGGCCAAAAGCGTACCGGCCTTTTTTGAAGCTAACGGACTTTCATCTTCAGTAGTTCAGCACTTGACCAGGAGATACTCTTTACATATACCATGATGATATATACCGAATCTGGCGCCAGATCAAGTCTCTGATCACCCCACTGCAGCACTGAGTAGTTCGGGTTTGAAAAAAATTTAGCATTACAAAAAAGGTTAACTAGCAGCTCCCTATGGCACACTGATTTAAGAATGTGCCTCAGCCTCAGTGCTTGAAGAGACCATTAAGAAACTTTCAACATACCTGCTTGCATTGATATGTAGCGCTATTCAGAGGAAATTTGCAACTAACATCCAAAAGACTACCACGATTCCTGGAAACACTACAATCTTACATATAGCTGCACCAAAGGTGTTTATATCACATAACTATCATACAGATATATGTCCTTCAGCAGCAACCTACCGGGGGAAAGTTGATGTAAGTACTTTTGGGCTAGCTGCTAGATTATTACACTCTAATGTCAAATTACAGCAAATTGTGATTTCTTGTAGTCCAGGGACCAGCGAGTAACCCCTCAGAACACCTACAATCAGCATAAAAACCGTGATATTTTATTATTTAATGCTAAATATTCTCAACTTAAATTCTCCTATGCAACACTTGTATGCCATACTACCGAGCTTATAGCCCCCATCTTTTTTGCTAAGGATTAACTTCTAATTTTTAACATAATCAGTCCTACTGAATAATGATTATGAGAAACAAAGTGCTTCATGTCATGAGTAAAGGCATCGAGCTCCTTCCTATGCCAGATACAGACTGTGTCACACAACACACTCTTAAATTAAAATTCAGTGACGACCCACCAACACCATTCTTATCTGTTACACCAATAAAACACCGCATAGTCCCAGGTACTACCCATTTAGCTTAATATCCTGTCATCATCACAGAATCTCACACTGCTTTGAGTGACCGGAAAGTGTCAGCCTACGGTGCCATTCCCACTCGTTAGGGAGTCAAGCTGTGCCACAAGCACAAAAAGCATTTGCACTGAGTGTTTACTACCATGACCCCCTTTCAAAACTGAGCAAGACTGCTCCATTACAATAGCCTTTCGACAGCAGGCTTGACCATCTGTTGTTAATGGAACATCCCCAAGACGTGGCTGCTCTCTACAGTTCAAGGACCAACTCATTTTCAAAAGTGAAAACAAATTTCTATGCATTAATCCACAGCAGTAATTTTCAAAAAGGTTCAACTCATTTTAGGCTTTAATTTAGAAGATGTTTACACCCTTCTGGCTTCAACGAAGTCTATCCAACACATTTGAAATCAACTTTGATCCTTTAAGCATGTTTTTGTACAGACTTTAAAATCGCCCAGGGCAACAGCTTGTGGGAAAGGGGGAATTTCTGGTTAAAACCAGGAAAAAATAGGGTTTAATAAGAACTTTTAATTTAGAATCCTAGTATCTTTCCAGGCATGTTTTAAGCATTTGGGCTGCTGTGCTGCTCGTCTTTCGTAACAACAGCCTGACGACAGTTCCAGCGCAGCACTCCAGACTTCACAACAGTCTGGCACGCAGCAGCACGATTTGTTGCATAGAACTGAGCCTCCTGCCCATCACAAAGGCAGCCACATCGATTTTTTTATTTTTACTCTCCCTCCCCATCCCAAGGCCCACCCCTTATCCCACCCCCGCGACTTCACAGGATTCACGTAGGAGTGAAGGGGATGAGAGCCCTCCCGTTATCTTCTAGCACCCACCGGGGCTGGGAGAGGCAGCGGTAAGGTGAGCCACCCTCCGAGAGCGCTGCCAAGTCAAAGTCGCCTCGCTCAGGATAAGCTAAAATAAAATAACTATTTTTTTAAAAATAAGCACAAACAACCACGCTCCTCACACACACACAAACACGATTAGCCCCTTTCCGATTCCCCGCTACCCCGTAAACCATCCTCCGAGCCGCGCTGCCGACAGGGTCGGCACAGAGAGTGGCACCACGTCGGAAGACAAAACTCCCAAAGCAATAAGAAAATAAACAAACAAAAAACCCAAAACAATAACAGAACACTCCCCTCGCCACCACCACTTATTTACGTTTACCCTCTCGCTTTGTGCCGCCCGTTCCAGGCGGAGGGGGGACAAGCGGGGAGCCTCCCCGACAGCTGCCCGCGACGCGCCCCCCGCCTACCTCCCGGACCCTCAGCCGCCGCCGGTCCCGAGGGGAGCCGCCGCCTGCTCCGAATTCAGCCCAGTTAGACACGGCT
>JANPWX010019815.1:1191671-1260938 GCA_024734555.1 Trochalopteron elliotii
TGCCCCCGGCGGGCCAGCCCGCCTCTTCCACGACCGGGGCCGCCCAGCGCACTGCTTTTCCCCTCCCTCCGGGGTCTTCTCGGCGTCGCCTTTTCTCTTTGCAGTCTCTTCTTTTTCTCCTGTCCTGTCCTCCGCGCCCCCCAATTTTTTTTTTTATTTTCCCTCGGCAGCGGCTGCTGTTGAGGAAGAGGGGGAGGGCGCGGCGATGTAGTAGGCGTGCACAGTGCAGCCAAAAACAAACTGCGAGGATGAGTGTGTCCGCCCCGGCCCCGCACGGCGGGACGGCGCATCCTGGGCTACCCGCACTCGCTGCTTTTTGTGACACTCAGCGCTCCCAGGTGCGTCGAGAAGCATCCCAGCCCCTCGCATTTCCTCCCGCGACTGCTCCCCGGGCGCCTCTTCCCGGGGACTGTGGGAAGAAAGAGCAGAAACTCGGGTACGGAGTTACCTACGGGGGTGAGTGTGCTCCGGCCGCCCACGTCTTCGGGCCTGCACCGCTCCTCGCATCTCCTGAGCTGAGCCGGTCCGAACTGGGCACAGATCAGTCCTCAGCTGTACAGCTGCAGAGGTACTGAGTGTACCAAGAGTGTTGGCCTGAAAGGAATCAGTCAATAATAAACGGCTTCAACGGAACCAGACGTTCTGTACTCCATGTCACTAATGGGAATAAAAAGGCAAGGAACTGTGAAAGGTAACACTTGGACAGATAGCCACAAATAAGGATGAATTCGGTTGTGTCAGTTTATGGAGAAATTTACAGCTATTCACAAACTTTATAAACACAAATCTCAATTTATTTTTAACAGTTCACATTGAGCTGACTTGCACCAAATACAAAATCTGTGAATGATAGTGTGTTTTGTCTACCAGAGAAATGGCCTAGTCTTAGCGATTGTCTGATGCCTGAAAGTGTCCTCCAACATGGGGTCCTCCCTTGGAAACTGCCCATCATGCAAACTCTTCCAATTTTTTTGCTTGTTACATGTCAGGAGTTCTGTAAAATCACGCAGTGCAATTTGTGAAAGTATAGCAGTGCATTTACAAGGCATAAAATGCTCCATGAATGAAAACAAGTAATGCACAAAAGGCAGGCAACTCTAAATTATGGTTCCCTTTACAGACATAATGCACTGCCATTTCTCCTGTGCAGTGAAGTGGTTGATGTTATCGTTCATGCTATTAATGCTTTGCCTTATTGAGAGCAATCTGGATGACACATGGTTACTGAGGGAACCATATCTTATGAGTTTCCTGGCTTTTATTTCCATGCTCAGACTACCACCATGGTATTTTTTCAAGTGGCACAGAAATACAAACACCTGAAAGCAAATTCCAGAGAGTTCAGGCAGATTGTAATCTGACATAATGCACTGGAGCATCATAGGTAGCAGTGAATATTCAAATTAATAATGCAGACCCTTCTACACTGAGTACACATTCATTTTCACAGTGACCCTAGCTCCTTCCCTTAGTGCCTGTATGTCAGCATCTCACAAATGGGCTAAGAGCTGGACAAAATAAAAAAGTTCCTGATTCTGACTATGATTTCCCCAGGGTAACTGCTACATAATGTCACTGACTTCAACAGATTCATTGTTTGTACCTTAATCTGGTGGTAAAACTGAAATAAAAACAAGGTCTTTATTTAGTGTATAAATGCAGCTGTGTGTTTTTCACCATATGCTAGAGCTTTCCATTTTACACATTTCCAAGCATTGCTGGATTGTAATTTTAGATTCTAAAACAAAGAATTTCTGCATGGTTAGTCAGAACACAAGGAGAAAGAGCACATTTAGTTTACAATCAACAAAGCATCATGTCTCATCCCACATAAAGAGGAGATTGAAGAAGAGGTTATGTTGGAGGGAATTTTTTTAAGAATTAGTGATTTAGCTTCAGTGGAAACAGAGCTATGTCAATACTGAAGAGCTGACAATTGCTTTGCTACTGGTGTCAATTTAAACCTAGGTTCCTCTAAGGAAAGTGTGAGTTTTTGCAACATCATCAGAACGCTGGATTTTTTAAATTCTGGGAATTGGTGCCAACTGTTAAAACATTTGAACAACATTTTCCAATAAGACAGCTAATATATGGCTGTTCATGAGAAGTGAATGGAGCATTTGATTTATTTTGTTCTGTTTAAATACCTGCAGGATGGTGGGAAATCCTTGTGCACTGCTGGATATCTTTTCTTCGGTTTTGCTTCTCCTTGTGCCATGGCAGTGATGTAAGGTCACTGAGGGACGAGCACTAGCAAATGGTACAAGAATGGCAGGGAAGGGAGGCACAGTTAGATCCAATGAGTAGGTTGTACACAGTCAATAGCCACACTGCAAGTAGTTTCTTAGAATATTCTTACATTTGAGTAGTTTGAGATCTCAGGGCAGGTGAGCACATGTGACTCCTGTAGATTTTCTCAAAGACATGTGTACCTCCCAACTCTTTCATGCAGAGCAAATATTCTGCCTTCTGTCTCCTGTGGAAGGTATGATAAGTCTTTGCAGATAAAGGAAATCTCACATGGGACTTCCTGCTTAATTTAATTTATTGATGGCTAACACAAAATTTTAACTATTGATTCAGATACAGAGAGGAAAAAGGCAAACGTAAACACTTAGGAAAAGACCTTCCTCCTTCCTTCCCAAGGAAGTTAAGCACGTCTCCTACCCCTTTCTGGTCTTGACATCCCTTGCTTTCAATAGGTGTTAATGATCAGTCCATTTGTCCCAATTCTTTCTGTGAGGCACTGAGCAATGTGTACAGCTGGGGTCAGTGTGTAATGGTTCTTTCTGCTGCTGCTTGCTTCTTACTCATTTTCCTCCACTACTCTTGCCTTACTATTCCACTGTTTCACAGTGAGTCCTCCATGTGCCATAGTTCCCTACAGGGTGCGCCTTCTTTAGCATGGAGTGACTCCTTCCAAGACTGTGTCTCTTCCTTCTATGTGTCTCCTCCACTTCCTCCATCTCACAGATATCCTCACATTTTCTCCAGTGTCTCCTGTCCTAGGGGCTGCTCTTTCCTTAAATATGTTTGAGCAGAAATGCCATGTGCTGCTTTTACCTAGCTGAGGTTTTGGCATGCAGTGAATTGTTTTCATCCCTTTCAAACTAGCTGACAGCAGCTGTAACCGGCACAGAGGACTCCATGGCCTCTTCCCTTGCAGCTTCCAATACTAAAGGCCTGCCAGGTATGCCCAATATGCAGTTCACATGACATGCACTTTCAGATAAGGCCTGGTTCTTTGTCTTTTTCCAAAAGCTAGTCCTCTCCTTCAACCCATTCCCTCATTACATTGGCTTTGAACAAGCAGCCCACAGTAGGGTCCAAGGCTGTCTGGAAGGGAGGGCTGCAGACCTGCAAAGGGACTGTTAGCTGCACCAGTTACTGAAATGTCAGAGGACATGTAAATTGCTGTTCATGGAGAAGACATTATGTAGTGGAATGAAGGGGTGGAACTGAAAATAGGAAAACACGCTGTGTTCTCACAGGAGGAAGTGAGGAGGAAGTTGTTTCTTTGTACTTCTACAAGGCAAAACACACCATTGTTAACTCTGAAAGACTGATGTTTCCTAATGTCAGGATACTACAGAAGACAGTGGGCTTAGACAAGCACACCAAGAAATGTCTTGATATAAACGAAAAGTTTCTATTACAGATTTCAGTGATAAAGATAGCTGCAGTTTAATACACCTTAGTTGTCAGCTCTTAAGATATTTCATCTGGAAATTCAAGCTCTTTTTAGCCCTAGATGATCTAGTTTGGACTAAATTCAAGAAGCAGGAAAGACAGCAGATCACCAATACTTCCATTTTAAAAAATTACTTTTCAAAGAACTTTGCTCACCTCTATTTTTTACTTGGTGTTCTTGTTGCAGAAACATAGCTTCAAGAGTCCTCTCTCTTATCTTGGGACACGCACTGAAGATCATTCTGTATTTCAAGCATCTGTTCTGTCTTGGTGTATTTTCCCTTGATTTGAAATATCTGAGTCATAGGATGGTGACTGCATTTGTAAGGTCTTCTTGGAAAGAGCTTTCTAACTTGGAGAAAGAAGTAATTGCATTGTTATTACTTTATAGCAACCTAGTCTCTCCCTGAACATCCTAGTTTCAATTTATATTGCCTAGCATGGGAGTGTTAGTCACTCCAGCCTGGTGTACAGCCCAGTGAGTACAGGTGACAACAACATGGCCATTTACTGCAACCTTCCACGTGCACTTTTCTTCCCATCCTATTTACAGAAGAAAGTAGGTAAGAGTTGCTGTTTAGTTGTTGCACCTGCAAAGAAACAGAAGGTTTAAATAATCCTCTGCTATCCCCTACAGTGGGGAAACTTTGAAGTGCTTATCTGTGCCATGCGAAGAAGTGTGTCTGGGAAGTTGCTACCACCCAATCAAAGAGTATTGCAGGCTTGTCCCAGTGCCTGACAGGGACAAAAGAGCTTGTGCTCATCCTCTCCATCTTCCAAGATAAACATAGGCTTCAAACTGGAAGCAGTCATTAATAAGATAGTTCTAAGTCCTTTAAATAAAGTATAAATATGTTGTCGCTCAGATGTTAGCAAGCCACAGTTTAAGCAATTACTAGAAACACTTCTTAGTGTTATCTTGTGTTTAAGAAGGATGATTTAGGAGCCATTTCTCATGTGGGTTAGTTGCTAGATGACTGATGTTGTTTTAAGAAGAAAGACCATCATCACAAGCATTACCTGGTAATTTGTCACAAACGCTTAACATTAATATGAGTAAAATTACATGTGCAGTTAGCTATATAAAGTAGGGTGCTGTGAAACTCACTGTTAACAAAATTACTGCTTTTTAGATGTAAAATATACGTGCAGTTAAATACTGAGGTGGTAAAAATTCTTTGACTTTGACAGAAATAAACTGATTTCCCAACCATGGACCAAACTTACAGTTTGAGGAGCAAGGAAAACATGTAGACTTGCCAATTAAAATACTGGAAGTTTATATAAGGTAGCAATTTTAATTCGGTGTGAAGTTTTTGCTTTCCTCAGGCTCTCCAGTTGTATACTTCCTAATGGCATGCAGCATGAAAGTATTTTTAATATTTCACCCTTCCTCTATGCAATTGTCTGTCTTCTAAAAATTAGCCCAAAATAGCACTCCTGTGGAAATATTTTAGTGTGCATTACGTATGCATTGCCAGACAGGGACATGGGGATAGGCTGGCCAGTGTGAGCCAGGGTTTCTGTGCCAGCCGCGGGACTGAATGGATAGCTCTGCAGAATGTTAAAGTTCAGTGTGAAATCATTCAAAAATTCTGCACTTCGTCTTCCATTATAAATTTATATGCTAACGACATCCCCAGTGCATAGAAGACGGAAGAAAAAATTCATCACAAAACAGAAATTAAGCCTAGTAGACATGGAACCTGATCAAATGCAAAGGAAGCCAAATAAAAGAATGTGATATGTTTTTATCCAACCTCAGTTTAGGTACTGATGGGTGAATCTTCATGGATCATCCAAGATATAAACTTCACCAAATTAAGCTCCTAAAACGAAAGTCAAAATGGTCAATTACCAAAACTGCCTTGAGGTCAGCCAAATGTTATGACATATCAGCTGAATTACTTTACTTTCTTAAACTTTAAATAAATAAACAAATAAATATATCAATAATTGCCTGTTTAAGATCCTTCATCAATTGATATGTAATTCAATGTAACTTTTTCCTGAATAAGGACTCCTACACTGAGTTTGTTACAACAAAAGTTTCAGCTTTTTATATAAACAGCATAGATTTGAGTAGCCCAATTAAGTCAGTGGAGATATGCATCTGGGATTTTGACTGCATGTGCTGGCTGTACATTTAAATGGAGGTGAAGTTAGTCTCTGATTAACAAAACCTCTTTCACCCACAGCTTTTGAGCTGCAGACAACAACATTCAGTGCAAATCTTAGTGCCAAGGGGATAAGTTTTAGGAAGTGATGTTTTTCCTTCACTAGATAATGACATTCCAGAAGGGAAGAAAATGCACAATCATGTGTTCAAAACCAGCCTGTGAACCAGAAGGAAATACAGGATGGAACTAGTCTGTAAGTGTACTGCTTACTTCAGCACCAGCCTGGCCAGAGGCTATGAGGGAAATTGTGTTGTGTCTCACCTCTGGTCTTAAAAGTTACACTCAGAGCAAGCCATCATCAGGCCCTGAAAGGCTTTTACCTAGCCTCACTGCAATACACAGGCCAATGAGCCTTGTAGCCTCCACACAAGCAGAGCTGTGTTTTTAGGCTCTCCATCAGCTTCCCCAGCTCACACTGTATCCCTGTTGGGGCCAGAAGAGGGGCCTCAGACCTTCTGACAGCATCTCACACAATTGCAGAATGAGTTGGGTTGGAAGGCCCCACTGGGTGTCGTCTAGTCCAACCTCCCTTGCCCAGCAGGGTCCCCTCGAGCCTGTCATTCAGAAATGTCTCCAGATGCCTTCTGAATTCCTCCACTAAAGGACTCAGCACTATCTCTGTGCAACCCGTGCCCATGTTTAAAAGAAAGGAGAATAAAGGCCTCTTTTCTAGCAGAAACTATAGTGCCCTCAAAGGAGTCACCTTTCTTGCTGTTGTCGAAACCATATCCTCCTCTCTGCCATCTCCTTGCCTCTACTGAGCTCATGAGTGCTCTGCATTACTGAGCTTTTCTGCATCCATGCTTACAAGCAAGGATTTGCTTTACAGTAGGCAAGAAACACTTCCTTTATACTTCCTTTTTACAGAGAAAGGACTGAGGTTTTGCTTCTGTTCTCTTTATACACCTGGAGAAATATGGTCAGAAAGTGAGCTTTAGGGGTGTTTGTTCAAATCTTGAATTTCCTCAAACATCAAGAAAAACCCATAATGCAGAATGAAGAATTTCTATTCAAACCCAAATTTTTCCAGAGCTGCTTAGGACTGCCAGTTGAATTCCACACTTAGAGACCTTCAGTCTGCTCTGTAGAGCCTGATTTGTTTTCCTCTAACTTGATTGCCCAGATTGGGGTTTGCTTGGCACTGTTGTTGTACATAAAAAATCAGGCAGCTTTTGAGTTCTGCCAGCTGTTACATTTTGGCCCACTGAAATATCTACACTTTCTGAATATTTCCAGCATTTTTATCAAGGCAGTCAGTTTGACCTCTACATTTTTTAGCTGCTTTATGCATCCAGGGCTTTAGGCATCCAGGGCTGGATCTTGGGTGTAGACAGCTTGCTCTGGAGACACAGTCCTGTTCTTGGCTTCAGGATGAGCCATTTCCTGCTTCTGTTCATTTTGTCATTATAGGAAGAACAGGTATCTCTCTCTGTGTCTGTTAACTATTGCTGTAGCATCTGCAGCAAAAGGACAAAGTCGAATTTAATCTTGCCTGATGCACCCTCTCCCCTCCCATCCATTACTGTGGCATCTTGTGAGGTAGAGATGTTGTAGAGATTAATGCTCTTGCTGCCTTTAACCTGCCACCAGTGTTGTTGCCAGAGTCTGTGCAGCCACTAGTGAAGATACCAACAAACTTCCAGGGGATTCGATGGACTCACAACCTATCATGCCTTTCCACAGAGGTTCCAGTGCCTAAGCCATGACCTTTACATTCTTGGTCAGTTTCGCTCTTTATACCATGACATGCCCAAATGAAATATTGCCTTGTGATTGTCCAGCATCCATACTCACTGACGTCAATATCCAGATCCTGCCCCTCCTTTGGAAGATATTCTTTCTCTCCACCTTAGAAGGCGTCCTTCTCACTTTGGTGCTTCTGCTTCAGCCTACTCCCACCTGTCCCTGTTTGGAGAAGGACAAAGCAATCAACCTCCATTTCTCTGTCCTCATGTCTTTACACAGTCATTCTCTCCTGCTGCACATGCTCCTAGACATACTAGACAGACCTTCAACAAAAAGTAATAATTCTGGGGCTTCTTATTTCTCATACTAGCTGTTTCCTCCATTTCTTGAGCATCAGCGTATCACTCATAATTGTACAGGATTTAGCTATCTTTACTTACTCTACTACCTTAAAAGGAAAAAAATACTCTGGTCTTTTTCCCCCCAGGTCAGGATCTACTATATCAGGGCTCTCCCAGGCAGCCATTAAAATATTTTCTTCTTCTTGAGAAAAGCAATGTCTTCAGCATTATCCCCATCAGAATTACAGAGCAATGAGATACCTGTTTGTTTTTCTTGAGAGCTGTAAAAACTTGTTCACGTTCTTAGTGTGCATTTGGGGAAGAATTTTATTACAATTGCTGTATTCTGTGATCTCTGTCCAGACTTCTCCCTGAGCTGCTAATCAGTATTGACATTTATGTCTTTCTAAAAGTGTTTATTATCAGGGATAACCTTTGTGACTAAGATTTCCAGGACTTTCTTTAGTGGTGGGTAATCTACTGAATCAGTGTAGCCTGCCAGGAAGAAATCTGCAGTGAAAAAGATTCCTAATAATCACCACAAAGCTATTAGTGTTCAAAAGAGATATACAAAGGAATGGAAGGCATGAGAAAACTGGGTGTATATAATGTTAAAAAGAGGAGATGCAGACTATACAGAAAGATGCAATACAAGGGGTTTTTTTGTGTGATATCATACGAAGCTCTCCCAAGATTAGCTATAAAATAAACATGCATTCTAGGTTTTGGCATATTTTACTTTCTTTATTAAAATCAATTAAGTATTACCAGGACTAATTTTTGGAATCCATGTGCCATTAAGAGTGTTACCTCATAAGAAGCTATGATCAAGAAAACTACATATGAAACCTATACAGTCTCATTTCTGTAAAAACATCTTTTTCCATTAGTGTCCTTAAAACTTTATGTCATATGTTGTGCTAGTCTTAGAGACCTTTGGAGTTAATATAGCTTTGTATAGCTTTCAATATAACTTCGGTGTTCACACATGTGTTTAAGACGTGGTTGTGATCACTTTTAAAATTAATTAGTTAGACTTCATGCCTCTTCCACTCCTGCAGGATTCTATTCACTCTAAACATACACTCTTCTGATTAAATGGGTGTCACTTCAGTAGTCTAACTTCAGATACAGGGCTTTTTTCATAGAGTATCTTTCATGTTGAATCAGACCCAAATGGTTATTATTAATTTTCTTTTCCCCATTCCATTACCATTTGTTTGGTCATAAAAAACCAAGAAACTACATGGATTCCTGTTAAAATACAGAAGGGTTCTCATTTGCAATAAATGTGTATCATCCACAGACTTCTTCTGTAGAAGTTCAGACTCTTCTTCAGATTCAACCTGCTACTTATTGGGCTAAATGTGTTTCTCTCAGGATAGAAAGATTCTATGCAGTTCACCTGCATGGTCTGCAGTCCGTTTAGTGCATAAAAGTAAAGCAGTTCACCGACTCTGAAAAGTAAACTAAGGTTGGATTTTAAATGCTGCCACGTGGTTTTAGTCCTCAATTAAGCGCTTGTCCGAATTTTTGCCACTTCAAAAAATCCATTCACAGTTACAGGTTCAGAAGTTCACTCTTGATCTCCAAGACCACTTTGGAAATGTTTGAGTTTGGACATTCGGGTTTCATTTCCCTGTGTTGTTTTCAGTTTCATTTAAAGATTTTATGAGCCTTTCACAGATGAGTACCTTTGAAACTACCAACAATCACTAGAATTTCTTTGTGACACTCTAGAGTTACAGCTCTTGAGCCACAATGTCTCACCTGTTTTTCTCTTCTACACGTTGTATTCAATGGTTAGGGTGCTCTTCAAAGGTAATATTAATGATCCATTTATATATGTTCCAGTATGCATTATAAGTAACACTCTGATAGCAGAAAGCTTATGCAATATTCTTCCCTGTGCAATTACAGTTTAGACATAAAAGCAGATAACACTGCATAACAATCCTGTGCCCTGAATAGATTCCTGTAGATAAGATCATATATGATGAGCTTATATGCAATTGATTTGTAGGACATTACTGCTGGGAAATCTCAGGCTACATGGATAGAACAAAGGTTGTAGAAATAACTGGTTTTGCTGTCCCCCAAACTACCTTCTAAAAAGAGAAGATGGCTTTTCCAGCAAAGAATAAAAAAATAAAATAAATAAATAAATTTAAAAAAAAATTAAAATCTGCCGTCTACAGAATTTTAAAAAAATATATTCTTACCCTAAACTCAGTTATAAAAGGACTTCATCTTTTCCACCTTTGTTCTTTCCTTCCACAGCCCTTGCTGCCATGGTTTCAATGGAATTTAAAACAAACAAGAAAATCTACGAAGAGCCAGAAAGAACATGAGACAGCAAACGGGAAACACATTAAGAAGCACAAACTCTTCATTTTTGTATCAGCCACAGATCAGAGCTTTCAGAGAATAATTATGGATGTTTTTATCAGTTCTGTCTAATTAGCTTGTTTTTCATTAGCTTGTTGCATGTGGACACATAGAAACAGCAGTGATTGGTGGATGCAGTGTGACCCTACCTACACAAGATAAAACTCCTTCCAGAGGAAAAGAAAAAGATCAATTATTTTTTTTTTCAAGGGTTTCTTTGGGTCATTTTTCAAGGAAAACTGAGCATCCTCTATGCATTGAGCAGCTTAGCTACTTCAGGCCCAGTGCAGGTGTGTCCCTGAAGGCTACAGCTGGATTATAGCCCTTCTTAGAGACTGCAACTCTGGGAAATGGACATCAACGTACCAGAGAATGACAGTAAGAAGCAAGAGTCCATCTTGATTTACACTATGACCTTTATTTGGCTATATCTTTCATTCCCTCAGTGTGTCAACCCATGGCAATTTTTCACCTTGTACTCTGAGAAAATTTGGCTAACTCTTCTATTAGGGAAAGTTTATGTTTAGTTGATCCTACTTTGGAAAAATATGGTGGAAATAGTTATTTCTTAAGGTATCTTCCCACCCTGTCTTTCCATGTTACTATCCCTGCAAAGGAGCAGAGCATAACTATAAAGTGCACCTGCACACGGCTGTATCACAATCACACTCAGCTGCACATGCTGCCACAAAAGAGCAGGAGGAGGTGTCAAACTGAGTATGGCATCATGGTTGGATGCCCTGTTCTCACAGGAAAATATGCAATTAAAAAAAAATCCAACTATGTTGTAACTGCTAAGAGGGGGATCAGCAGTCAGGAGTTTTGTGTCACCTCCTCCTTTTGCACAGTATCTACAACTTCGGGAATGTCAGAGCAAATCTACTGCTTACTGTCACTGCTATCAAAGCTTTATGCAAGCCACTGTGTTTCAGGTTAAGATTTTCCAGCAGTACAGGAGTTACTGGCTCCCCCACCAACTAGAACTGATTCTGGAGACTTGAATGATACAGTGCTGTACATAGATGCTCTCCTTGTTTTGAAAGTTGACCTGCCATACACAGAAACTAAGTTTGATGTATGGAATTCATCTGTTTGGTATTAGCAAGGAATAGAAGTTAAACATACCTCTTTGTCACTTCAATTCCACATTTCTTGGCCACTTAAAATTCCAGAGAATATCCTCACTGCCCAATTTTCTGCCATGTGTCTAAGATTTAAGAACATGTAGTCTTGGATGCCTAAATTGTTCACTGAGGAAAACTGGTGAAGAAAAAGTAAGGCTGCTTTTATGAAAAACAGCAACTGACCCTAAGATTAGTTCACTTGGTTAGAGCATGGTGCAATGGCAATAACAAAAATATTTGTGGGTCCAATCCCCGTATGGACCATTTACTTAGAAGAGTTGTACTTGATGATCTTGGTGGGTCCCTTCCCTTCCAACTCAGAATCTTCTGTGAAGCAATCTCTAGTTTTTAACTAGTTTGTTGTTGTCGTTTGGGGTTTTTTTTAAGTGTCTTCAAATATCAATAGTAATATACATTGCACTAAACTATATATTCCCTTACACACTCTGAGTTATCACCACTGCATGCAAATCCTGCATAAACTTATTTTACCTGTGCTTTACTGAGAATCTCAAAACCTTGGTTCTTCCAGCTTTTTTTTCCTGGTACTGATTTGCAGACATCCATTTTTTGTATTTGCATCTTTTCACTTTCAGTCCCTGGCAGCTCCTAGGTGGATGGAAGCTGCTGGCAGCTAAGCTCTGACATGCTGTTTGTACTCTGTGGAGTTTTGGCAGTGGTGGAACAGAGCAGATGGCAGGCTTTTCTCCTTTCTTCAAGATGTGCTGACCGACTTGGAGCTGTGGATGGCCATGAAGCAGAGGCTGAATGCAACCAGTATAGGAGAGAGGGGTTGTAAAGCAACACACAAATGGCCCCACTTCTGACACTTCACAAATCACTGTCACTCACCTCTGAGTCAAGTTTCTCCCTGCTGCTCTGGATAAGAGAAGTGATTCTCTGATATCAGTGGAGACTAGCTACAGACAAAATCAAGTTTTGCTCAGCTCTGTATAAACACAAGATAAAAGAGAGGACAAAAATCAGCCTTTATCTTTTCTACAAAACCAAGTTCAAATTCAGTTGCTAAACCACTGGTAAACTTCATATCAGCCGTTCATATATTCATGCATCAAAATTACAGTATTTTCATCGAATTGGAAGTAAGTTTCATCAGTTCCAATACCATCACTGATTTATATGGATCTGCATTAGAGAACCTGGGCCTCACATACATATATTAAAGGGAAAACCTTTTCAAACTTTACTGTCAAACCAATCTAAATGAAAAGCTTCCTTCTGCCACATGAAAATGGCATCCAAATCCTGCATGCCTATGGCTGCAGGATAATATTAACTATGATTAAAAATTAATCTCTCATAGCAAAGTTTGTGCTTCTAAAATTTTCACAAGCTTAATTAATTACTCACATGTTTAATGAGCTTTAAATGGATGACTCCTCATCTGTTGGTGTTATTGCAACTATTCAAATTACCTGGAGGACCCTGTTTTTTATCTTTGACAAGACTGGTTTCTAAACCATCAAATCAATATTTATCTTGAGAAAAAATGTAGTACTAAAGTAAATATCAAGAAGCTTCCATGTGAACAGAGAGAGAATAACTAATGTGACTTATTGTTTATGCCAGTTGAGCCCTCACCCTCCCTTACACTTTCCTCCTACCTTTTTCTCTACAAAATGAACCCAATTTCTGCATATGCCCAGCATGTACAAACATCCCTCACCAGTTAATAGCAGCACACAAAGGTGAAGTCTGTGAAAGGATTAACCAGGGTGTTCTTAGCTACATCACATCATTCCAGACCAGTATGAAAGCCTGGCTTATGTATGTGGGGAGTTTGATTTTTGAAGTCAGCAAATCACTGAATTGCTGGGACAGGCTGCAAATACATCTTAATTACTGCAAGACATTCCTCCATTTCCATAGACCATTATACTGCTGGTTTAAACACAAACTGACTTAGAGCTTGTTGATACAAGGAAGCTACTTCTTAGTAAGGAAGAAAGTTAATTTACAGCTGAGTACTATTCTTCTGTGGATACATTTAGTGTGCATGGAATAAACTACTGTTCACTCCAGCTTTAAACCAATATTTGCTCAGGATTCAACCCCTGAAGACTATTCAGTTCAATGCAGATCAGACTTGTGAGACCTAGTGAAGACTAATCAGCTGAACACTCTGAAATATCCAGTTTTTAAAAAGTGATGAAAAAAATAGAAGAAAACTGTAGGATTCCTTCCAAGTTATGTTTATCAACCATAGTAATCCATTCTTGATATGCCTCTGCAGCTTGACCAACAGCTGGCCGGTTTGAAAGTTAACTCCTAAGCAGCCTAGGCAAAGGCTCTTGCTATATCACAGACACACAGGCACACACGAGGTGCATTCTGCAGTTAGTCAGGAGCTGTTAACAGAACCATTACATTTTTCAAAAGGAAAATTAAGCCTTCATGGTGCTTCATTTCCTTTCCATGCTGTGCTGCAAAATTCATTAGCCTTTTACCATCTCTTTCCTAAATTCAGGATTTCTTTGTCAACTAAACTCTTCTGACTGGTCTGGCTCTCCTATATTCAGCTTAACTGTCCTACCCCTCAGCTCTTCTCTTTTCTATCCAATTTCATGTCCCATCCTTTCTGATTTAACACGGACTAAGGCAGGCAGTTAAACCTTCCTAAAACATTACAGAGTAAGACCTATATTCAGTGGGAAGTGGATAATTTCAAGACATGGCAGCATGGTCTGAAAATATCTCTTTTCCAGTTGCATCAGTTACAGGTATCATGAGGACAATGGTCTGACAACTTCAAAGTATGTAGACTCAGAATTCATAAACATTTTGCATATGGGGCTGCCTTTCTGAGTGATATGTAGGTAATAAAAGATAAAGCTTGAGCTCCCTTGCCAACACTACACTGTGACTAGTACAAATTCTTAAAGAGTCCCACACAGAGCCCCTGTGATTCTGGGATTTGCATGTACATTTACATGCAAAAAGACAGAAGAAACTGTCGGATATAAATTACAATGAACATAATCTGATTTCTTCTGCCAGGAGAGCCATGGTATAGGTGAGCCCTAGGCATAGTGCAGACACCCTAATAGTGTGTAAAAGAAGATGGATTTAGGTCTATCCTTTACAAAGACCCTCAGTCCCCTACACCCTTACTCCTGACAAAAAAACATAGAAAAAAAAGGAAGAAAAAAAAAACCAACCCAACACTTTGGCCAGGATAAAAAAGGGAAATTTAAAAATAATGTGAAGAAAAAGTTCCAATTAACTCAGAGGAAAAAAAGAAAGTATGTTTGTCCCTCCTGCACATGCACTTTTAAGCCGTGGGCAAGGCCACGGTGTCTGAAAGCAGAGGCGGTGCAGGTGAAGTTTGGAACTGTAGGTCTTTCTTCCCTTCTCACAGAGATGTCAGGTACTGATGCACTACAGAACTCAGAGGACAACAAAGGCTGCACTGTAGCAGACAAAGCTAAAAATGCTGCTGGTTTGGGTCAGATTTTTTCATTATTTTTAACAGCCTTTTTTGTTGTTTTTCTCACAGTGACTGGGCAGAAGCATGTTGAATGCTTTCTAGAATGGGTGAAGACATGAAAAGCAAAGTAAATATTTTTTTCTGTTTGGTGTATATACACAACAAAAAATATTATGCTGTTAAATGCAAAACATTACTCACCAAGGGTTTGGGCATAACTTAATTCAAGATGGCCGTACGACCTAGAACTGGACAGAACTTCTCTTACAAAGTGTATGGCTACTATTGAAACAAAAACATAGCCCTCTGTCAGTGAAGAATCATCTGACAGACAATCTTTGTAATTATTATTCTCATATCCCCAGCCAGAAGTCAATATCCTTCTCTATATGCGGGAATCACAGAAAAAAGCTTCAAAGAATATCAGAATAAGTAGAGTTGGAAGAGACCCTCAAGGATCGTTACAACTCATGGTCCTGCACAGGACCATCCCCAAGAGTCATGTGCCTGAGAGCATTGTCCTAACACTTCTTGAACTCTGCCAGGCTGGTGCTGTGACCACTTTCCTGGGGAGCCTGTTCCAGTGCCCAGCCACCCTCTGAGGGAAGAACCTTTTCCTGATCTCCAACCTAAACTCCCCTGACACAACTTCAGGCCATTCCCTGAGGTCCTGTCACTGGGCACAAGAGACACAAGATCAGTGTCTGCCCCTCCCCCTTCCTCACAAGGAAGTTTCACCAGTTTCTTCCTTCAGGTATGTTCAGGTGAGGCAAGTTTTCCTGGTACCAAAACATCTCCTCAAAACCCTTCCATTCTCTTCTTTTCAGGAAGAGGGTTTTTTCCACATATTCCACAAAGTTCCAGGTGACTCCAAGTGGGGCACAGCTGTAAAGGCTGCTTCTGCACTTTACCATAACTCTTCTTAGCATATTAGAGGCCAATTCAGAGAACTGCTTTGGTAGCAAGTGAAAAATGTCAAAAATCACTTAGGAATAGAGAACCTCTACATTGTTTATTACATAGGATCACAACATGCAGTTCAGCAGCCAAACCCAGGCTTCTTGCATCCATTTGCATTCATATATTTGTTATTAATATCAGGCCTATCAAAATGTATATAGTTCACCTTTCTTTTGATGCCACTGATGTCAGCACGTAGGACAATTCTAGCCAAGATCCACATCCTGCATTTGAACTATATCAAGCACCACATTTAAGATTAATATGTCGTATAATGATGTAATGTAAAGGCAGTAATAATGTATATCCCCCCTTCCATGACAACTGAATAGAAGAAGGAAGAGCATACATTAAACCTACATGGTGTTTCTGTGGCATGGTCACTCTACCTTCATTTCATCTATCCAGTATTTCCTTTAGGAATAGCTGAACTAATACAGTTTCTGGTATGATGAGTGTGATGAGCTGTGATGATTTCACACTGGTGTCAAGATGACTGAAATCAGGGGAACAAAGAGAATGCTTGAGACCATTTGATAAGGTCTGTATTGCATTGCAGGCTCTGGGATAAATTAAAAGAGCAGAGGTTCAGCCAAATGATTCAGAATTTTATTCAGGTCAACACTAAAATTCCCAAGTTATATTTTTTAATGGCAATCAGAAGAAAGAAAATTACCAAAACATTTCCAACTCCTAGACAGATGCATTATCTTCTGTTTACTACCTATCAGTCTAAGCATGCTGGGGTTGTAAAGCTAAGTCTCAAACCCAGGCAGCAGCTTCCAGTTACTGCTAACAGGTAGCCATATAAAAAAAATAAGAGAACAGTGTTTCTTACACAGAAAGAATTGTTATTTACATAGTGCCCAGAGCATGCTACAGGCTCCAAAGGGAGAGTTAAATAATGAACATATGATGTAAAGCAATAATCCTGCTCTTACTGTAATAAAAATGAATGTGCTTGCTTCCCTAGGCACAGGGCTGGTCTCCACATTCATTTTGCTTCTGAAGTAGCTATGTGTTTTTAAATTGCTATGCTGCAGAGGTTTGTTTTGTTTTGTTTTCTTTCAGTATTAAACCTCTCAATTCATCAGCTACAGAACAGGAAGAGATTATTGAGTTCAGCACAGTTCTCGAAGTCAAAAAGAGTTATTTCTCCAACAGGAGGGCTTTTGTTCAGAGCACAAGGCTGTTTAGACAGTGTATATCTGTAAGCTGTAAGGAACAGTTATTGACAGAGAAATTAGCTTGTTCTTTGTGCTCATCACTGTATGTTATCATTTTGGCATGAAAAAAGAAAACCTGCACACTATTAATAGGAGAATTATCTAAAAGGTAAGACACATCCATAGCCAAGCTTCTGCAGTTCACTGTTATTTCAGACCCGTACAGGGCCAATGATTGTGCTGACAAATCCTAAACAGTAGCTGGGCATGACCAAAAGACATTATTTGAATCCTCTGCTCTCGCAATCAAATGCAAGTGCACTTGTACCTGCTGGCTCTCAATCTGTAGCATCTGTATGCACACTGCAGGACAGTCTGACCACTTAAAACAAATTTAAAGGGAGCTCATTTGATAAATGTACCCAGATTTCTTGCATGTATAGAGAAATGTTCACCACTGAGTTTAATCATATGTTGGACGTCCATTTGGAAACAAAGAAACAGAGAACTCCATTTTTGTGAGAGAGGAAAGCTTATGTTACAGCAATTATTTGTTATGTTATGTATAACATAAGTTATTTTATAAGTTGTATAAGTTATGTTACAACTTATCTTCTTTTTGACTTCACATTCTTAATAATATTTTGCTTTATTATTTTACCTCCATCCTCATGCAAAGGCATTTATCATTTCATTTACTACATGTGGTAGTTGCCACAACACATCTTATTTTTTCCACTGTAGTAATGCATAAGACTTCCAGTCAGTATTTGTGTACTGTGTAAGTCCCAAATATGAAGACAGTTATTGCAGCATATAAGAATTTTTCGCATACCTGAAGCACTGTATTTGCAGACTGTGAACTTTTATAAAAAAATAAATCCCTTTAGCTCCATACCCAGCCTCATATATTTCACTAAGTCATTTCAGAAATCTATTTATAAAATCCCAGTTACATGACTGAAGTCTTAATTTCAGCCTAGTGAGGCTAATGAGGATATTCCTGCAAATGGGAAAAAAAATCTGACCAAAATATCTCACATATGAGATAAGAATGTGTCATTGTAGTTCCTAATGCTAAATTCCTAATTCTCACAGGGAAGCTGAAAATGAAGACTTAAAGATCCTAACTGCTGTGTTTACTGCACAGGCTTCTACATGAGGTATAATTGGAGTTCTTGCCTTTGTAGGCCAGATTATGAATATTCCATTAAACAAGGCTCCATTTACACTTGCAAGGAAACTGAATTGGAAATCTGTGCTATTTTTAAAGACAATGCAGTTTACTATAAAATTCCAGTTCAACTGGCTTAGTTTCCAAGCTGACATGTCCAGTCTTGTCAGAAACATCATAGGGGCATGAGCTTTCTACCATCTTATACTATATCCAGTAGAAGATACCCTTTTCAAGAACAGCTCTCTTACATTTTAAGCTGTCCAAATTAGAAATGTAAAACCATCTTAAAATATAGTAGGAGACGAATGATGTTTGAAAGTGCTGTGTGTCAACCTGAATTTCAACCAACACTGTGAGACACATTAGGTGATGCACTTGCCTGAAGCACAACATTTTCCACTGCTGCAGTCTGGGATTTCTAGCTACAAGTCTGAGTCACCACTGAAATAACACAAGGAGGGACAAAGATCTAGAGGGACAAAGAGTAAGCGTAGATGAAAAGGAAGCACAAAAAATATAAACACTCAAAAGCACAAACCCAGAAGACAATCTATGACAGGCAGGGTCTTTTGAAAAAGGCTGCAATACTAGCTCTGGTATGCTCCTCTTCCAAAGATTGGTTTTTTTACACTAATTTTAGCTTGCGATTCTGTTCTCCCAAGCATGCTGACACTTCTTTTAAAGTATGAAAACTGCTTCTTCAGTGGTATGCAAGTCCAAAGCTACTACAAAATTCAGGAGACAATGAAATTGTGTGAATAATTGTAAATCATATAATCTCATTACCCCACTAGGGACACAAAAATTACAGCTTTGGTAAAGTTTGTATTCATGAGGAAGTCAGAAGATTCACTTTTATGTTTAATGGGCCCCCAGCCAGTTCAGTACTTAGTAAACAGTAATTGTGCAGTTTCCCTTAAATATCTCTGAAGTGAAAGAAAACAAATGCAGGTGGAAAATCTACATCAACAGCTGTGGGCAATGCAAGGGGAGGGGGAGGGGAAAACAACATCAAAGCTGTAAAATTGATAGAATGGTTACATTCCTACCACCTCCCTTCATTTCTCATAGCAAATCAAAATAATTCTCCTCATTGTATTCGTGCCTTCATCCAGCAACCTGGAGTACTGAGAGAGAGAGAGAGAGAGAGAGAGAGAGAGAGAGAGAGAAAGGGAGAGAGAAACCAATCAGTGGAATTGATAGAAGTGGAGGGAAGAAAGCCTGTAAGGGGGACAATGGGTGGGATTCCAGTGAAAAACACACCAAGAAAAACCCCACAAAAGCAAGGGAAAACGTCGTAAGTATTTATCGAAAATCTCAAGGCTGCTTCTAAGAGTGAGGAGACGTTCTTCCTCTTTACTGCTTCATTTTACATTGCTGTCCAAATATCGTGGTTTCTGCAAGTGTATGCCACAGCTCAAATAGCTAAGTAGGAGGAATCTGTACCTCATGAAAGAATAAAAATATTCGTTCACTTCTTATGTGTTTAATACATACTTTATGGAGTGGTATACAAAACCCATGAATGTGTATTATGTTACAAATGCTTAACTATCTACAATACAAACACACAAACTCCTCACCTGATTTTCCTGGCTAATGGCTGCAGGATAAATTTATGGAATTAATACAAAAGGCTGAATTCAGACTGGATAAGTTTTACCTAGAGGAAGCATGTGTTTAAACCTCCTCAAGCACAAAATTCAACCCAGCTGCAGAATTCATGCCTGGTCTCAGTAAACACATTGCAATGTACTTATTTTAGCTCTTTTAAAAATTGCTGTGCATGCCTCATCACTGTGGTTTTAACACTGTAGAGATATCCAAATCTTACAGAGTGAGCAAATATTCCAGTTTGCTCCTAGAAAAGACCTCATAAAAGTATTCTTTTTACTCTTTTCTCCATCTTATACTGCAAGCTCAGAAACGAATGGTTTTGTGTCGATTTGGAGGTTTTGTAAGTCTCTTTTGAACACTTTTGGCTGATCCAAGATCAAAATTCTCAGTAAAAGTAATCCTTTCATGCTAAAATCCATACAGTATTGCTACAAGTTTTGTGCCCAACAGAAGACTCATTCAAGCAGCGTTACCACTGGGACTCCTGAAAACTACTTTGCAAGGTAATTGTGGTGCAGGACGGGCTTGCGTTACGATTTTGCTCGCAGCGTTTAAAGGAAATGCAGAAGTATGGTTTACAGGATCGGAGGCGCTCTGCAGGAGTGGAAAGCGAGCGGCGCAGGCGGCACACGCCCTGCGGCAGTGACCGGCAGTAACCCCGCTCCCAGCCACCCTCGGCGAGCAGCGAAAACACTCGCTCCCCTTGCCAGCGTTTGGGATGAGCAAGCTCCGGGGTATCCACAGTGCGAGTCCTGCGAACACATAACTTCTCGGCTGCAAAATAGGTGGTGGTCGCGGGAGCAGAGTGGGAGCCGAGCTCACGAATATAACACGCACCGGGCTCCTGCTGCACGGCAGAGTCCGCGCCCCTGCTAAAGTGACACTGGCACATGCGTGGCTTCCCGGGGGAAAGGCTGGGGGCCTGAGGGGCGCTGGGGCAGCAGACGGCCTCGGGGTGTGTGGCCGGAGGAGCAGGCTGCGGGAGCGCGGCCGTGCTCAGGACTCGGGCGGCCTGACCGGCAGTAACCCTGCCGGCAGCGCCGCCGCCAAGTAGGTGAAGAGTAACTCGGAGTCATCGCCCGCGGGAAGCGCTTCCCCCGCCCCGCCTGCGCTGCGGGGACGGGGGGGCTGCCCGGGGTGGGGGCAGGAAATGCGGGGGGGCAAAACAGAGGTACGGACGGGGGATGGGGCGACTACAGAACAGGGGGTGCTGGTATCATAGCACAAAGGAGCCAGCGCCCCCAACTTCTACCGGTCCCTCTCCCCTCCCGAAACGCCTGTTCCAGAGAAAAAAAAGTTGTTGGTACATGTGTTTGCTGGGGAGAAGGAGATGGGCGGGCCGGAGCCCCGTGCCTGCCCCCTCCCCTGTCCCCATCCGTCCCCTAACTGCTGGGATGGAGACGAGGGGTGCAAAGGGAACCCACCGGACAAAGGGAAGCACTACTCCGTTTCCACCATCCTCCCACCAGCTCCCCCCTCTCGGGAGACCTGCCTCTAGTCCGGGCGGCACAAGTGTTGGGCGCTACCGCGTCCCTCTCAGACACAAGTCGTGTTTCGTTCACATGTGCTGCTGCCGCTCAAAAACCCAAACCCACCCCCAGCCTCCGGGCGGCCGAGCACAGCCTGGCCAGCTGCGGCCGCTTTTCCTTTATGAGCCACTCTGTGAAGACCTTTATTACTAGCAGTAAAACTTCAATAATTTGTATTTAGTAACGTCAATAAATTATTGGTATTTGAACAGATTTTCTTCTCTGAGGTGACAGAGACAAGACAAACGGCGTCTCTCTGGACTTACTTTTTAGTTGTTTATGATCTCTCTTAAGGAGCTTTGGGTCATTCATGCTGCTGCTAATCCAGACAGGCTCTGACCTCCATGTTAGTTTCCAGCATGTGAAAAAGAGTCATCAACTCTCATATACATATAATAGCGTGCATATGTATGATTATGTGTATAATCAGCATCTTAGGTGCTAGACTTCATAGTCCTAAGCATCTTCCCGGTGGACTGTGGTTGGGGACTGAAAACCATTCTGGGAAGAGGGGCGCCCCGGGCCAGCTGCTGTGGTGTCGCAGGGCCAGCCAGCAGAGTTGTGACTGGGGCGACGCAGCATCCTGCCCGGGGCAGGACCGGAGCGCTCCTGCTGGGTAGCTGCCTGTTCTGTAAACAGCCACACACGGAACTTAAAATCCCACAGGGACGCTAATAAATCTCCAACTTTCTTTGCTCTCTTCCTTCACGCAGCGCTGTAGGGGGCATTTGTTTTCCAAAACACTGGGAGAAGAATGGCTGTTGTCAATAGTGGCACAGCACAGGCGCTGTAATAGAGACAGGCTTGCAGCATCACAGTCTGTCTTCACCTCGTCTCCCTCCTCTGGAATTTAATTCCTAATAAGTGTGAATAACTTATTCAGCTATTTCAAGCTTCAAATGGTACTACAGTTTACAGAGCACAAAGAGCACTGGCGTTTAATATTTTTTGAGCTTGGTTATGTCAAGAGATAGGAGATAGTCATTATTATACCCAAACAAAAATACAGTGCCAGGAATTCTGCAGATGCTTTACAGCTCTACATAAAGCTATATGAGTGAAAATCTTGGTGGGTTCATCCTACATCACCACTTCTGCCCTTTGTAAACGCAACATATAAGAGATTTTTGGGCGGATTTCTCCTCATAACATGCTTTTGACTGCATATTAGGCCTTTGCCTGATTAACTATATCTTAAACTGAGTAGGTGTGGTGGCAATAACAACATGTAGAAAACATCGTGCCATTACCCAATACAGTAGGTTTCTAAACCCTATGTATCAATTACATCTATGTGACTTCCTTCCATCCTCTGCTTTCAGTGAAGAGAGATCATCTACTTTTTTTCAAAGGCCAACGTGACTGCATTTCTTCTATAATGAAAATTCACTGCGCATTTGGCTTTTCTCTTTCCTGGGTCTACTAGTCTTCTTTGCAGATGCCTCAGAAACAATTGTTCCAGATACTATGCCGGTCCTAAGGAAGATAAATGTATTTAACCTCAGAGAACCAAGTGCTCTCCTGCAATTTGAACATGCTGAAACAAAACACAGCTGCCCCAGAGGACAGCACAGGGGGGCTGGAAGTATATTTCAGTAGAGGAGGAAAAATAAAACTGGTGTGAACCTTCAAACTGTCGAAGGAAAGAATGTATTATTTCAAAACCCTTCATATTTGTCCAGGCATTTGGACAATGGCATTCTTAAAAGCTTACCATTTCTGTCTTACAGCACCCTCAGAAGTGCTAGATACCTCACAGAAAAATTTGAAAGTAAGTTCTGGCTTGAAGTGTTTACTATCCATTTTCCTTAAACTCAAGCAGGTGATGTTAAATTCAGTCCAAAGTGGTAAACAGCAGACATTTTTGCATTTCATTTCAGAATGCTGGTTAGAATTGGGTTTACAGAAAACTTCCAAGTGTTCACCTTGCTTTGCTCCCTGAATGTGTGGTTAAATTCTTACTGAAGCCAGTAAGAAAAGAGTTGATCTTGTCCAGTTTACTCCTGAAAATCTCAATTATTAGGAATTGAAGTTTATCAGTTAGATACTAGTAAAGCTGCAATCTGACTTTACCATTAGGACCTGTTATCCCTGTTGCACAGCAAAAGCTTGGCCTGACCTCTCCTATTAAAATTAGACCCTCCATTAAGTATGTTTAGTTAAAACACAGCTTTGTTTTCATGACCTTAAGATGGATCATGCTTCATTGCAGCTGCTTAAATGTCATGCTGCTGATTTTGCATTCTGTCAAACTTACTTTTTCCTGCTGTGGTTTTTCCCACTGTTTTGACTTTTGGAAGGCCACTGGAACCTAAGGATGATCTACTCACATGCCTGTCCTTTATGTTGACAACTGAGTCAGGCAGTCATGGAACAATATATGGAAAAGCATGAGAAAGGAAGGTAAGCATGAAAGAGAGTCACAGAATGGAAATGAAATACAGGACTCAGTTCACATCTGGCAAGTTAAAAGTGCTAGATTTTAGGCCTAGGTCCTCATGCCCTGTTGAGCTCTGCTCACTGCATTGTGAGAAAAGAGGGTGCAGCTCTTTTCATATCCCCCCAACGATGCAGCTGCCTAGTGCTCAGTGGGGATTGAGATGCATGAGAAATACAGCGATTTCATTTCCCTGGAGCTTTTTAGTGCTGAGCTGTTAAAAAAATCTGTCCTACATAATGTAAATGTATTCTGCAACACAGCACATTATTCTTGATGAAGTCATATGGATGCTAGGCTGAAAATTTCCCTCTAATTTGCTCTGAGTATACCGCCTGCTTTCAAACATAAGGTGAATGACTTATTGTAACCCCAGATTGGTTTCAACACCAAGTGATTAAGCCGTGACATCGAGACAAAGTAAATTAAGGAAGTGGTTTCATGGAACAGGCTGACACATGACAGGCACAGAACTAATTCTGTAGCAAAAGAGGGGTGAGTCATGCATCTGCTACATGTGCTTTGGTTAAATTCTTGCGGGTATCTCTTGTACGTATAAAAACACGAAGAAAGGGACTAAGCTTTCACATCATGCTTGTACATAACAATACTACTGTAGCAGTATCTACTTTCAAACATTTCTCCCCATTGCACTAGCAGATGAAATTGGACATCCCTCTTACCTTAGGGGAGTTATAACTTTCCCCTCTACTGCTGCTTTCTCATGCCAGCTCCCTTTTGTTTAGAGAGCTGAATCTCCAAAATAAGTGTGCAGTGGCTCAGCAGGCCAACACTTTTCTTTAATGGCCATCTGTCATATCCCAGAATTTACATGGTTCCTTATCTTTTATAGTTTCAAAAAATGAGAACCAGATTCCAAAACCACAACCTGGTCAGCTCAGGGAAGCAGATTCACCATCATTACTTGACGGACTTAACCCATATCCCTAGTGAACTGCTGATGAAAGAAGAAAAATTGGTAGAGGTAGTTCCATTCTGGAGAGATGCAAAACTGTCATCTTGTTGTTAGTTATGAATAGATGAAGTCTGACTGATACAAATAGGTGGAGTCTGTTGAGCACATGCATTTCATATTCCTCAGTCTACCCCCAGTCTGTGCTTGCTGAGACAGTCATCTCATCTCAAGTGAGTTCAGTGTAGAAGAGGATTATGTTGTGATACCCACTGACTAAATATCTCTTGGAGGCATCTGCTCTTTGCCTTTTTTTTTTCCCTGATGTACAGTGTTCCTAGTACTGCAGCTACATGGGCATATATACCATGGCACTTTAGGTAGGGAAGAGACTGGAATGCAAGTGACCAAACTGAAGGAGATGACAGTGTTAAGTAAAATGTCTCTACTGCCCTGACTTTGCTTCTTCCAGATGCCTGCTCACTTTAGCATTACTCAGGAAACAAGTCAAGGAAGCATGTCTCTACCTTTTCCCTGAAGTATTTGTACCATAATTGCAGCTGCTGTGTTAGATTATCTTCAGTTTATACCAGAAGGTCCTGTCAGACAGTCACAAAATGTGCTCTATAAAGGATCACTGAGCACTGATAATTCTGCAGTTCCCTGACCTTCACGTACCTGCTGCACTAGAAGCAGCTGTACTTCTCATTGATCTAGCATGCAAGTATCCACTCTGCTGCAGCCACTCCCCACATTTTGCATGTCTGATCCTTCCAAGTTCTTCCCCAAAGACTGTGAGATCTCATTTGCACTGAGAGCACTTCCTTTTACTGAATGGACTTAGCCTTTCCTCATCCTTCCTTAGCAAAGCCCCCAGGTACTACCTGCTTTTAAATAGATTGACATTGAGCTTCTATTGGTTCAGCTGTAGCCACTGTTGCCAGGCTGCTTTTGCTCAAGGCACGCACTGCTCTTGTGCACACTTAGGGTATTTCTCTTTCTTAACTCAGCTGTCTTCTGTTCTTACATATCCTCTGTGTTCTGCTGTTAAAGAACTTCCTCCATTTCAGCCTAGAAGTGGCTGCCTTCTGCTGGGCGATAAAACAGCATGCTGCATTTGTGTAATATCTCTGAACTGAAGTAACCCCAATGGAGAACTCTTTCATTATTGTGAGTACTGGAAGAGACCACACAGCAGAACCAGATCTTCCTGCCCTGAGGCACAAAAAGAAAAGGGAAATGCAAAATCCTGTTTTCAGCATTAAACAGCTGAAAAAGGCATCTGATTTGCAAGGTAGTACAAGGTAGAGGGGGCAAGGGACAGCTGGGTTCTGAAATATACTGGCATAATTTTGGAAGTAACAATCTAGTTGTTAGATGCAAATGTAAGGAATTTTCCAGGGATGGAAGAGCCAAATTTTAAAAGCTATTTCAGTGTTATGGAAAATCTCCCAAAGAGCTTATCGGCCTCTTTAGGCTCCTAAGCACTCCGTGCTTCCTCTCAGAGGCACATATGTTTCTCCAGCCTGGATATGGAGATACTCTGGCAAATGTGTTCCTGTACTTCTCCCTAGTGTACTAGCAGTATCATGCCACGATGCTCATCTTAAGAGTTCTTTCAGCAAATTTTGACAAGAGTTTTGCAGTGAGTGAACCAACAGAACTTTACTGACAAAAGCTTGTAGGTTTTCATTTGCCTGTAAAGGTTGTGAGTGTCTTAAAGGCTCTTCTCTGCAATGAAATCCAAAACTAGTTTAGGAGCCCAAGGCTTTTGAAGTGCCTCCTTTGCAACAGCAATAAACCAGGTAGGAACAGAAGGGCTTTTAAATATGAATGTTCACGTAATGACACCTCAGGCAGGATTTTAGCTGTAAATTTACTGACTGCATTTTCTAATAGCAATCCTGATGAAGGCAGAGACCTACCAAATCAAAGTAACAGCTGTTTTCTTTGGGGTTTTTTCTCAGTGTGTGATTTTGCAAACAAACTAGAAGTACAGCCTTTTGAAACCTAAACAGGATTTGTGGAGGGAACTGTTTAGAGAAAGCTCAGTTGCTTTGCTGGGCCAAGTGATTCTGCCGACTGAAGGCACCCTGCAACCAGCTGCCTGATCCTTGTTTAAGAACTAGAAGCTGTTTTCTTCAAGTTCAAGGGTGCAACAGTCACAGGCACTGCCCTAATTATTTTGAGGCTGAGGCTAAACTTTAGTTCAAAGACTCTGAACTCACAGTGCAAAGAGAAGTCGAATTCAAGCAACCATGGCACGCTGTCTCCAGAAGAGGAGGAGACTGGTTTTACTTGCTAGACTTATATGTGCCATCTCACTGTCATTTGACCTATATCCTTGCCCTCACTTCAGCCAAACTCTCTCCTTCAAGTTCCAAACCCCCTTGCTTTAAATGGTGCAACGGACAATATCCAGTAGTCCAAATATCTGAGTACTCCCCTGAGTGCCTTTACACACTGATGAATGGTGGAAAGGGAAGAGCCATAAAACTTTGCCTGTCAGCCAAGGGTTGATGGCACGCTGTTGCAACATGGCTATGAGGAATACCCTGAATTCCCTCAGGAATTCAGCCTGAGCTGCATGGGTACATCTGGCCATTGCTGCTGGGTTTTATAATTAAATAAGCACTTGAACCACTGGTAGGGAATCAGGAGGTTGGAACGGGAGAACAGTGCACACATCTTTTATACTGTCCTGGTGTGAAGATGAGTAGTTAGTCTCTTAATTCCAAACAAAGCAAATTTATTCAAAAACCAAGTAACTGATATCAAAGGTAAGGGAAGGTTTGGGTCTTGCTGCAGTCCCTTGATGCTTTTCTATTTCATGTATATGCATTATGGGATTAAGCATGCACTTAAACCTTCCTCCCTCAAACATAACCCTTCACAGCTGCCAGCATAGAAGCATGCCAAAACAGAGCCAGAGCCTCTAGCTACATATCAAGGTGGGTAGAAAAAGAGCCACTTAACCATAAACTCCAGAGCTGCCTTGAGCAACAAGTTCCCATAGATTTGTGCTTTTCTCTCTTCTGCCCCACCATGTGCTTGGCTTATTTCAAGCACATAAACAGGTTTGCCCAACACACAGATATAATTCTTTAAATGTCTATGAATACTAAAAAAAGAGAATAGATTATAATAATTTCCTTCTCCTGAATAAATGAGTCAGTCCCCTAAAGCAAATTCCTATCACTCTTCATGTCTGGTTGCATTTATCTAAATATAATATCTGCAGCGCTTACCATGTGAACATCATTAGTCAGGGAGTTTTGTTAAAAAAAGTTCCATCTATCAGTGTCAGCCTCATCGACCTGATGTATGTCTATCATGGCTCGTTAATCATACACTAAAGACATGTGGGTGTGGTCAAGTTTAGTCCTGGAGCAGGTTCTACTTCAGTGTGTTTGAATGTCACCTCCCATTGGGATCATTTATTTCCAGAGGAAAGCAACACCTTAGGCCTTTCAGGAAATTTCATTATCTTTCACATTTTGCCCTTCATGTCATCTAAGTTTCAGTCATCCCTCCTCTTCGTGTTATAAACGTGCTTTCCCTGAAGTCACAGTTCGCAGCATCAGCCAGAAGGAGCACTAGAGAACAACTCGTGATGTTTTTGGCAGTCCAGCCGTGTTGCTTCTGTGAAAAATAATAGTCTCATGAGCTCAGTTTCTGCACGTTTTCGACCTTAACCCTCAGAAGTAATTGTCATCTTTCAGAGTTTTATTCAGAGTCTCCAGAACACTTGGGGGCGGTGGTGAGGGGGGTGAGGGTGAGGGAGCAGGTGGCATGAATGCCATAGATCAGTTTCACAAATAATTTGTATTTGCCTATTTGTTGGAGTCACATGTTCTGCTGGAGAAATTCTCCAGTAAAGCAACAAGAACATGTGTCACAGATCTTAAACGACCTGAAAACCTGATTTTTTGGCTAGCACAGATTTGTGCTCATTATAACAGATATTATAACAGATTCATGACTTTATACATATATATGGCGTTAAAGTAAGTTCCTCCATGTCTATCAGTAAGCAGGCCCACTAATATTCTGTGAGAACAGTTTAGGTTATTTGTATCATCCAGCTTTTAATTTTCTATTGTGATAAATAAACAAATAATAGATTTTACAAGTACTTACACTATGAAAATCTAACTGTGAGACTCCTTCTGGGAATTGCTGCAAAAAAAGCTATGAATATGTCAAAAATTAGTTTTTCTCAGACCCTGAAGGTACGTTTCTAGAGTTCTTCTTTTTCCTGGCTATTAATTCACCTTTGGTGTTTCAGGAGAAAAGATTTAGGAATGTGGGGGGCCTCTAAGGTAAGTCAAAATATAGAGCACAGAACTGCATGTCTCGAGAACCCAAAGGCTCCATGGACATTGTTGGATTTAAATGTTTCCAAATAATGGGACAGGACTGCTGGGAGGCATTCCTTGAGCTTTATTGTAACATCAGCCTCAATACAGGGTGAGACAATTGAAAGATGGCAACAGCTCACATTTTGCCAACTGCAGCAGAAATTTTCTGTGTTACAAGGCCTTTTAAAAGTTTTCTAACCAATAACAAACTGTTAAGGTCTTCAGTACCTTATCTTTCCTCACACATGTGTTTGCTATCCAACAGATCTCCTCTAACAGGACTGGCCCTGTCTTGTTATCTATACAGCAGCCAGAACAATGGGGTTTTATTTAATGGGCTTCTCTCTACAGGCCATCTTCAATAGGCCTATATACATAGGATATATATACAGACATTTCTTTACAAGTTCTGTAGGAATAGTTTTATTATTGTTTTTGATCAGTGTTAGACAGAAAATACTAGAGAGTCTAACTTCATCTAGATGTACCCAGAAACAGATGCCACTAAGAGAGATGAGAATTAAAAGCCTCTCTGTATTACTAGTAACTCTAAATAATAAAAGAAACAGCAGTACTCAGTCTTTTTCTAGTCGTGTGTAACATTTCATGAAAAATTAATAAACAGAATGTTTAGGATGAAGACATATTTTCATTTTGGGGGCTATTTCTCATTCAGTGTTTTAGCCACAAAACTGATTCATGAAAGTCAAAGTACTAAATCCCTGTACAATGCTTCAACAACGCATACACAAACATAGTATCTGGAAAACAAAATTCAGAATTTACTGACAACTACATGGACAACTGAGCAAACTCTGAGAGATAGAGCCACTATCAAAGAGAAGTATACAGGTACTTTATCACTCTTTACAACTCCCTGAAAGGTGATTGCAGTCAGGTGGGGTTGGTCTCTTTCACTAGGCAGCAACTGACAGAATGAGAGGACACAGTCTTAAGCTGCATCAGGGGAAATACAGGTTGGATATTAGGAAAAAGCTTTTATGGAAAGAGTGATAAAGTACTAGAATAGTCTGCCCGGGGAGGTGGTGGAGTCACCATCCTGCATGTGTTTAAAGAAAGAGACTGGATGTAGCACCCGGTGCCATGATTTTGTTGAGGTGGTGTTAGGGCATGGGTGGGACTTGATGATCTTAAGGGTCTCTTCCAACCTAATTCTGTGATTTTTACATTATGTGCTCCAGGGAGTCTTCCTTCATAATGCTTTATAGGAAAAAAAGCTATAGCGGAAATCAGGAAGAGTCATGTGAGAGGTTATTGCAATAATATTGAGCATATGTAAAATTACCTCCTTTGTTGTCACAGCAAGCAATTCAAAGTTGCATTTGTCAGCCACCAAGAGATTAAAGATCTTCCTGTATCTAAGGAGTTCATTCTGGAGTTCCAGTAGTGCAGGGGAAGTCTAAACAGGTTTTCCTTGCCACACAGTTGAGGTTACCAACATGTAACTCCTGGCACAATGTGTGAAATTCTGTTAAGGAACCATCCCTAACCCAAGCTACACTCAAAATCTTGAATGAAAAAAGTAAATATGCCTTAATAAAGGCATATCTAATTTAATAAAGATAAGGATCTATCACTAGTATAAATGAAATCTTAATCGGCTAATTAAAAATTATTATCAATCCATGTCTGCTTATTGCCACGATAAAGAAGAATAAGGATGCAATATTCTCCATAATAATACAGTTTAAAATGTTGAACATACAGTTCTTACTTTCTATCCTTTTCCCTAGCTCTCTATTGCTCTTCTGGGTCCTATTGTAGATGGTTTCCACTTAGCTGGAGGAGAACAGAGGGAGTAAATCATCAGCATTCAAATTCCTTTGCCATGTTCATTTTGATTTCTCTTTCCTAATCTCCTTCCTTTTTTATTTTTTTTTTCTGACATACATGTTTTATATGATGCTTTCACACCTTATTCTTTGTTACTGTTCAAGAGCTCCATATTAAATTGAAGTTTGGGATGCTTTACTTGTTTTATGTTCATTAAATGCTTGTAATTTTTTCACTTTTCTAGTCATGCAAAGAGCTTAGTCTCACCTTCAGATCTCTGTTTCTCTAATTGATCACTGGTGGGCTGAGATCTTCAGAACCAGCCTATGCCTCAGCTCTTATCATTCCATGCCCATACTCCTCTTCTAAATCCTGTGTACCCCCTTGTCAAGGCCTCCTCTCATGTATCAGGCCAGCCTGTTACTGTTCTATATGGCATCACTGTGGGTATAGTTACATCTTGCTTTGCCCAGAACAACTATTTTACAGTGCTACTGATAGTGAAACCCAGAAAAGAAAACTTCAGCATAATAATGATGAACTATGACAATAAAATTACTAGAAATCCATACTGACACCATAAATACCAGGAAAATGTACAGTAATTTTAGTGCAGGATTCCATGCTCAAAGCTGATGAGGGATTGGCGTACAGGATCATAGAATCTCCCGTGCTGGAGGGGGCTTACAAGGATCCTGGAGTCCAACTCCTGCTCCTGCCCACCCCAAGAGTCACACCATGTGCCTGACAGTGCTGTCCGAACACTTCTTGAACTCTGTCAGGCTTGGTGCTGTGACCACTTCCCTGGGGAGCCTGTTCCAGTGCCCAACCAACCCCTGGGTGAAGAACCTTTTCCTGATATCCAACCTAAACCTCCCCTGACACAGCTTCATGCCATACTTAACCCCAGATTTTAACTGTATGAACACCCAGCACGTGAGCACTTTGTCATACTGCTGTGCAGAATTCTGAAGCAACAACATAGGTTGATGAGATTTTCACCGCTTCTTTAGGAAAAAGAGAAAATAAGAAATATCACAACCATCCCAAAATTCAGCATCTGCCATAAAGGAGATTTATTATTAATGTTCCTACATTAATTATTTTGCATGGCGTGAAGTTCTAAAGTGAAGGTGATTCTTTTGATTCATGAAATGGCAAAATATGGGAAAAAACATGTCACCAATAGAGACAAAGCTTAGTTAGGGAAACTTTTTTCCTTTTAAGCCTTGTCTTTTACCTGTTAGTCATTATTATTCCTATAATGACTTTTATTCCTTAATTTTCAATCTAAGGAGATTTTGGTCTGTTTTTAAAAAGCAAACATTTGGTCTGAACATATGCCAAAATTTAGCACCTGTCTTCTGTTTGACATAGATCAATGCAAACACTGCCTTATTTTTTCCATTTAATACTGCCTATCAACTATCCCACTTCTTCAGTTTTAGAAATACTGCATATTCAAACTGCTTTTATAACTCTAAACTGAAAATTAGTATTGAATAAAATTGTAAAAACCAGTACACTTACAGTTTTATAAAAATAATATTATGTGGAGAGAATAAAGAATTTATCCACAAAAACCTTTTTAATGGCAAAATACAGTTCAGAAGCTAATATATTGGGAAAGAAATCTTTTGTTTTGATTTTATTTTTTCATCATAGAGTTTACCATTATATTATTTGACCAGCTATATTAAAAGACAATTATATAATAACAGAAAAAAGCAATTCTTTTTAATTACCCTATTTATTAATTTGACTGAGAATAGTAAGATCAGATGAATATTCACTTTATAGCTACATGTCAAAAACAAATCATTCTGCAAATCATCCAGGAGATAATGGTGAATTACTGGATAAAAAAAATTAAATAATAATCTTCCCTCTGAGGACATACTATCATTGGGTCTTCTTACTCTTTTACAATTAAATCCAAGTTTTTACCCTGTCTCAAACTATTCACAGGGATGAGAGCGTCATTTTGGTAAAGCCTGTAACATTAATCATTTCTATACATGCCATTTTAAAAGGTGAGTTGATTTTACTACAATTACTTGATTAGAAGGAAAGAACCTGGGTCCCCTCTACCCACGAAGTCTTTAAGCAACGGATGGCCTAAGTCATTTAACAGACTGTGCATTCTAAGTGCAGTTCTTGCACAAGAGATAGTAATATATTGCACAGGTGGAGACTCCTGGGTATCCAGGCCCACACACAATGCATGAAATGAGCCAAGAATGAGTTTTGAATTGCCTTGAGGTCCATAGGCTAACCCATCCTAACTCCACCTACGGCCTAATCAGCTGCTGGTGATCAGTATTATCATCTGCCTGAGAACAACCCTGGAAAACCCTGCCTTCTTGATCCTCCATTGTTGGTCCTGTGTTCCTTCTGTTTTTCCATCACATGAAAGCTGCTACATTTATCGTAGCCAGGAGGTTGGGTAACCCCTGCTTTCAGCTTATATTAATGTGAATGACTGTAAGATTTTTGTATTTACAAATCATCCCCTGTAAAAGTCAATTCATGTAACTGTTCCCTTATCTCCTCTTTCTGGAAAGATATCTGGGGTAACTCTCTGCTGGTGCTGATCTAGGCTGAATTGCTCAGCTCCTTTTCCTGATTCCTTGAAGTATCTATTAAATAAATGTTAATTTTTGTAATCCTTTGGGGTTTAGATTTGTTTTCTTTTGGTCTTATGCAGTTTTTTCCTTTGACTGGCTGGGTTTTTTTGGTTGGGTTTTTGTTGGTTTTTTATTTCTGGGTTTTTTTTCCCCCAAGATAGAAAACTAATACTCTCTAATATAAGACATAAGTGTAATTTTGACGGTAGCTCATTCTGTTCAAAAGCCAACCTGGATAATACAGGATCAGGTATGCCATATGTACTCCTTTAGTCGTATCTGAGAAAGTTTTGCATGTTCAAAACAGCTGTACACACACTTAGGCTGCCTAAGGCATGCAACACACCATTTCAGTGGCATGTAAGAAAATACTAGGCTGCCAGGCTGGAAAAACACTGACTGCCATAGAAAGCAGTATCTGCCCATATCCCTATGCCCACAGGACACTGCACCATTGCAGTGTGGATATTACCCCTCTTGTCTAGAATCCTCAGCAACTGTGAATGTAACTCCACATCACTTGAACTGAAGGCCAGGAGCTGGATGCAGCCAGCAAGGAGGTATGTCCAATAACTCTTCCCGTTATCAACTGACTCGACACTTCATCAAGCTTAACTTAGTACTGAAGTTTACCAGTAATCCCAAATGCTTTTGTAATAAAGTCAGTGGAACACTGAGCTATGTGTTGTGCTGTAGAATCTGCTTGAAGGAGAAATGGAAGTCTCAGAGCTTAAACTGTATCTTGCATAAAACAATATCAGGTCTTAACCCAATCCTGTGCAGGAAAGAAAGGGAACTTGGTCTCTCATTTTACTCTGGGGCTTGTTTGCTGAAGCAAAGTGGAAGCAGTAAGTCTCAAAGCACATTTCTCAGTAGTAGTTTTCTTTTGACATTGTATTTCTGCACTTATTGAGGTGGTACATACCAAGATGAAACTGCAGCTGCTACTATCAAAGTTTTGATGTCTGTAGTCTCCTGGTTCTGCTAGCTCTAGCTTTAGTGTGACCTAGTGTATTTATCTGGTCAGAGTAGGGTTTATTCCAGTGATCAGTAAATAAAATGTAACTCTTAGTTTGCCAGTCCGTTCAGATCGGAACTTTGAAGACCTCCAAGTCTGTGTGTTAACAGAAGTACATAAGGATATATACATACAGTATATACAGAAGAGTGAGCTCCATCTCACTCAGTGTCTGGAGGGCAGTAGCAGGCCCAAGGTTAAAAGTAAAATGAGGGCAAGCATACAGTAGTACTTCCCTGGGACAAGTTCTCAGATTCCAGTGACCTAAAACTCAGAGATGTCAGGGTGTTCTTAAGATTAGGGGGAAAATATAAGGAGAAAAGAAAGTTTTGAGGTAATACTCTAAAATGAGAAGATCCTCACTGGCTTGATGGCTGAATTTGAAATCTGCCTAGGCCTGTACTGCTGACAGCACCCACCGCAGTGATAATTCCTACCAACATATGGCTCCTACAAGAGGAAGTGGGTTTTCTGTGGGGATTTATGGACTTCACCTGTAACACCAAGGAGAATGAGCTGGCTCTGGAGTGAAGTTATAGAAAATGTTAAAAAAAGCATATTTACATGAAGATGAAAGAGAATGTCATGTCTGGTTTGAAATAAAGACCTGAACTTAAAAAGTCTTTATCTCTGATAACTTATCTCTGATAACTTATTTGCAGAGTGTGAGGAAGGTTTATTTATGGCTGCCTTCCAGGACTCAAGTTCATGTGTTGGCCTGCAGTTAGGCATGTGAAATAGATCTGAATGAAAGAGTCAGTCTAGAGAGATAGATCCTGCTCTGAGGTGCAGGGTTATTCCTCAGGAAATGGAGAACACATTATTGAGTCTACATCAGATCAATTTCCATCAAAGCATCAAAGAAAAAAAAAAATTCAATCTCTCTGTGATTTATTTTTACTTTTCTAAAGGATGATTAATGAAGTAGTGATTAACAATACCAGCAGAGATATACCCAGCAGGACTGTAGCTAATGATGTGCATTTTACTAGTGTGTTTTTGTTTCTGTGATTTTCTATTCTGTTTGGTTCACAGGTCTCTAAAGCTTTCTCTATCAAAAGAGCTGTAAATATCTTCAGAAAAAAAAAAAAGTGAAAACTGACAGGCACTCACAAGAATCCTATTCTCCCTTTGATGACTGCATGTAATCTAGATCTCCTACAGTGTTCTTCATCCGCATATCTCAAACTGTTTTATAAAAGAGACTGTAAACATTGCCTTCATTTCATAAAAAGAGGCTTGACCATGGAAGGAAGTGTTCAAGGTCACACTGAAAGTACTGACAGAGATAGAAACTATACGTCTCTCTTCCAAGTCAGGGAAAACAAGCACTGGATTTTTATTTAATGATCACACCAAAAACTGAGGAAATAATCACAGTAGTTCAATCCAAACCAAAAGACATGTTGGTAAATTAAGCGAATTCATGTTTAAATACAAATTACAAGTTGCAACATTTGCTGTTGTTTTTCTAGCCAAAGCATTTCCTCAAACTCAACCCAAATTTGGAACTCATTTCCATTTTCTACTTGATGGCCATAATTATTTTTGCCAGTACTAGATGAGAGCTACAGTTCAGAGTGTTACCTGGCCACAAATATCCCCAACACAGTACAAGTATAACATCACAGAGACAAATGCTAATGGGGAAACTGAACTACTGTCTCTTTCAAAGGACAATCAGTAAAAATTACTATATATCATAATACTTTGATACAAAGAGAAAGTGGACTACATCTTCCATATGAGCAAGTTTTCTGGAAAGAGCAGAAGAACAAGAAATGTGTCAGAAGAGCATAATGCATTCAAAAAAGTTGTCTACAGAAACCATAATGAAAACTCTACCACTACAAAAGATATGAGATATCAACAACAATGAAATTGCACCATATACTAACTTCTAGGTACAGCTACAGATATGAGATATGTCAGACAATGTGCATTAATTCAGTATCTTGTCTCAGACTAGCCAGAGACAAGGGTTTAGGTAAAAAAATACAAATTCAGGGCATTCATGGAAATTTTTTTGCTGATACAATACTGTCTTTCAGTGGTTTGAGGTTTAAGAATAACCTGTGCCCTCACCTTTGTGTTTAATAGTCTATGATGGATTCCCATTAATTCATCTAATGAAATCTAAACAAATTGCTGTCAGCACTTAGGGGTATGCAGCATGACCATTATGTGACATGTGCACACACTGCACTGTCAAATCTTCATACTGTTGTCCCAAAAATGGACTCTTTCGCATGGTGCACTAGAAACTGATCCACGCACAGAGTCAAAATATTTATTTCATCTCTGTGCAGAGGTAAGTGCTGGGTGGTAAATCGACAAAGCTGGTACACCTTCTGTTTTATATGCTTCAAATAGTGAAACATTGGCATTTTCCATATACATAACAACCTGAAACCATAGTCACTGACCTTTTATTCTCTCGTCCCTGCTGAAAAGCACACTGCACACTTATTTTACTGCATGTGCTCTGTAAAGAAGAGGCTTAGGCAAATAAAAGGTAATCATACGGTGGGTATTACATTATTTAGTTACTAAGGCTAACATAAAGTTCCCTTCTTTGGGTTTGTAGTTTGATTTCTAGTGTCTTCTTGTTCTTACTTCTCAAGTCATGGCTCTTGGTTCTGAAAGGTTTGGTTATTCCCTCATTTTTCATTACCTTCTTTATTTACCCTGTGCTTCAGCGAATTTTTTAGCTTTTCATGGCACCTTTGTTCAACAAAATAGAGAAGGGCTAACACCGGTATAATCTCATGTAAAACTAGACCTGGTGCTAGACACACCCTTACAAATAAAGGTATCAGCCATTTTGCTGATGATGTTTCAAAGCTGGGCCTTGTCTGGTTGTTCTTGTTTTCAAAACAATGCATAACACAATGCTACCTTGTGACCTGTGTTTTGACTAACACATGAAAGGAACTGAGAGAGTATTGTCCTGTGGGTTGTTGGAAGCTACTGATCTGCGTCTACAGTTCTTTGCTGTGAAGACTTCCTCTCCCCCAGCCTTGTTCCAACATACGGCAGATGTCATATTCTCAGCTAAACTGGGAGGAAAATATCACTAGACTTCAATATGAACACTGCCTTCCTTAATCATCTCTGGTGTTGAATCCATTTCCTTACAATGAAGCTTCTAACAAAAGGCCAAAACACTTAAAAAAACAAATACTTATCAGATCAGTAATTCAGTCTCAAATTTTCAACAACCTGTTTTTTGACAGGGGAAACACTATCTACAATGGCAGGGACACTCACCTGTGCTTGGGCTATGCAAACGTTGGAAAAAAAAGATTAGTCAATCTCCTGTACTCCTAGTTTAATCCAGGTTGTGGTTGATACCACTCTCGTTGAATTGACGAAAGGCAGAAGCAAAGAGTGAGCAAGCCCAGTTGCCAAGCTTTCAATCTCTTTCTTATACATCAGTTATGAGATGACTGACCAAATTTTCAATGTCTTTGAAATGTCTTTGAATGCTTGGGTTTGGGGGTTTTTCAAACTATTATTATAATTTTTAAATGTAAGACATTTTAACTAGCAAACATTTTTTAACAAATTTTTCATGTTTCCAAGTTGGCAGGTTAGGACATTGCTTTATTGGCAGAGAGGAGCTAGTGGCCCAAAAAGTGTATTTAAAGAGACTGAAGCTTGAATAAACATATCTGATTTATGCATTTAAGTATCAAGACATCAATGCACTGAAAATATAAATATATATATTTTAAGACTCTGTATGTGGGACAGGTTTCCAGAGCTGATGATTACATGTAGCTGTCACTAGCCTCTTTTGGAAATGTACATACTCACATCTGGAAATCAGACTGCTTCTGTTAATTTTTTCAGCTCCAGGTCCTGGGCACTAGAGTTTTACTGATTGTTCTATATGTATCATGAACATAGAGTGGTGAAGCTAAAAAAGGGAAAAAATCAAATTGCTAAGCTATCAATGCAGTGCTTTTTAAAAACTAATTTAAGGATTCAAATAATTTCTAATTGGTCATGTGTCGCTCTGATGCAAAAACCTTTTTGTTGTTTACAGTCTTGAACTGGAGTTTCTCAGGCAGCTTCACAAAAACAATATGTAGTTTTAGCATTTATCTATTGTTTACATTTTTCTGCTCTGGGTGGAGAAATGTGATGGACGGTGATGTTCACCATCCAGGTCAAGAGGTGGCAGCCTGTGTAGCCAATCTCTGGCCTTTTGTAAAAATGTATATATGGAGTCAGATTTATAGAATAAAGAAGTAGAAGCCTTCCCTTGACCTGCTGCGTGCCTGCGTCTGCCTTGTTCCTTGGGTTGTCCCTGCACCTGCCACAGTCATGGAGTACATTTCCTTTTCTTCATCTTCAGTAATGTTGTCAACTCTTAGTTTTCCAGGGAAACACAAAAAGTTAGGTGCCTACTATGCCCGGGAAGAATTTAAGGTGAGAGAAATGAGATTTTGAGCAACATATTTATTATAATGAAGGGGCTGGCGATCCTGAAAGGGTAGAACAACATCAGAAAGAAGGCGTCTCTTTTCTTGGTTAATTATTTTGCTGTAAACAGTATGACTCAGGGCATGAGCCACAATAGAAGCAGACAGTGCTACGGCCCTGTTGGCTACTGGGCCAATCATTCAGTGCCTAGGAAAGGATGGAGCTTTCAACCTGCTGGTTTTGCTAAGGCTATATTTAGAGAATGAAAGCACTGTCTGTAACTGTTTCAGTTCTTGCAAAATTCTCATCTCACAAATAAAATGACCAGCAGTGATACTTGCTTCTTCCCTGCCTGCTGATCAATAAGCAGGTCTGAGTCAACCTCTCTTTGAATATAAGCATTGGCTTGCCATTGAAGGATTTACATTCAAAAACCAATGTCAAGGGCTCGGTGTTGACTTGCAGGACATATATGTTGTGAAAACTTTGTTTAAAATACAAGTTGGACTTTATCCATTTGTGCATGAGAGTTGGCATTTGTGTGGTCGGAACTGTGTATCTATGATGGTTCCTACTTATAGTGGTTAAATAGGGCTACATCTATGTATTGTCTGTGGCCATAATCTAATTATTGCTAATACTACAAGCCATAAATACATAATAAACTCCAGTCCTGAAGCAGTTTGGACATACAAACCAACAGGAAAATCTAGGCCCTTTCAAAGCAAAGGAGAAGGCTGGAGGCTATTGACACCTCTAGTACTCATGCACAGGTTAACTTCTCAGCCAACTCAGCCAACTCAGAAGTTATTCACAAGATATGCAGATGTGACTCTTGAAGAAAATTGCCCACATCACTTCTCTCTCACCTTGCACCAGCAAAAGATGTCTTCACAGAAGGTTTCTTCTGAGAACCATCCTGTTTCTTCTTACCAGTGGTAATGTATAGGTTACCTTTACTGCTGCTTGTGGTCACTTTCCTTGTAGCCTCAGTCAGAGCTTGTCTGCTCCACCTATATTTGGGATTTGCTGCTGGAGTAGTCTTCTCCTTTTATAATGAGCCAAGTCAGTTCGTAAAGGCTGTGTCAGCACAAGAGAAAATTGCAGGAGTGTGCAGACAACAGTAGGAAGAGAAAGCGATATCATATATATCATATCCTAGCTCTACTATAATTTTCCTAGTCTCCCCTAGTACAGGTTACTTTAAATCTGTGTTTTCAGCACGGTTTGCTGCTTGAATGAGTCAGTGACTTCTATTTCCTAACTAGTAACCAATTTTGAATATTTCTCAAGGCTTCCTCTGCCTATGGATTTCAGGCTTACTTAATAGCTTCTAACAAGGCCCTAAAAAATTCAGAAATATTTAGAAAACTTTACTTCTTTGTCATGAATGATTTCTTACTTCCCCTAGCTTGTGTAGCTTGGCCTCACATCACAGAAGTCAGGCGACTCTGTTCTTTTATACTGGTTGGGAACCTAGCAGCCAAGAATCTGCTCCACGAGTTTACCTAAGAATTTAATTTCAGCAGTAGGATTTAAAAAGGCAGGACTATTTCAATACCTATTATACTGCTCACATCACAATGTTATGTATTCTACCTCTAATGATTTGCTTCGGAGTATTTCCTTCACACAATTTTTCTCAGAAAAACAATGTAACAGGGGTGATTCTCCAGCCAAGCAGCTCTTCTGAACCATATAAAGAGCATAATTTTTGTTACCAGTATAGCTATTTTATTCCTTGGTTCTGTAAGAACTCCCAAATAAACTTCATCCAGTCCTGGCAAACATCCACCAACTCCTACAGTTTTTTTGTCACATTTTTTTAATGCCTCTCCCTGTGACAATGCCCCATCATCAGACAAACATCAGCATATCCTTTCCTTTGTTGTGAGAACTACAGCAAAATGCTCGTTTTGCTGCTGCCTTTTGATGTTTTCTCCCTTGATAGAAAATGCATACTTGTTCTGGATTATATTTATTTTTCCTTAGAGGATAAAATAAGGAAATAACAAACACAGTGTCCAGAGAAAGACTTCTCCTCCCTACTCCCATACTATGAGAAAAATGCCAGGGAGATGGGGAGCCAGAATCCTGGCTATGGATACACAACAAATGCCAACAGTTCAGATGATCATTTAGTGTCATTTATAATCAGGCAGTCCCCATTGATTACCACTCAGTATCAGAGCCTTTTGCTCTGATAAGTACCTCTGTGCAAAGTACTACCAAACAATTACGAGAAGCAGATGCTTACATGGAGTTATTAATATCTAGAGATCTTATGTAATCTCTGGCATTTCCTGTTTCCAAGTGGACTATAAACAATGCCAAACATTTACATCTTCAAAGTTTTAATTGCTCTCCATAGGAATTCCAATAAGATATATGCTGTACCCATTATTACCCATGTTTATGAGGAGCAGGAGACAGGAATGGTGAGTTGTACAAATCCTGATGAGGAGTTCCTGGCAACCACCTCTAAAAGAGGCCAGTAGCTCTTCTCTCAACATAGGCTTTCTCCCAGCTACATTGTCTATTTCACCTGAACTAAGAAATGAATGAAGGATATAAAATTTTTGAGGGTGTAAAAATTCATTCATGCGTGGGCTACAAAGATACCATCCACTTAAAATTTATGTGGAATCTCATTACAACCAAATAATGTCATGATGCCCTTCCCTGCCCTTGTATTCTTGCTCAATATCTCTGGCAGCACACCTGCTGTGTAAGCACAGTGACAATTTCATGAGGAGGCTGCCTGCAGACTGAGTCTGGTGCACCTGTTCTGCTTGAAGTTATTTTATATACCCACGGATACCAACAATTTGCAAGAGTTTTTGCTTCCTTCTTCCAGGGCACACTGCTGACTTTACAGAGACAGACCAAGGTAAAGATGGAGTCCTGGAAAGAAAGTGAAATCCTGGGCTGAAGCTGGAAGTGTGCCCAAATGCCAAGTATCCCAATTTAGAGTACAAACCCCTTTTGTCCATATATATCTGTCTATGTATCCTGGTAGTGTCCTGTGGGAAACAGTTTTAACAGTCTTCTGCTGCAGAAGTATGTGTTTTCTTTAAAAACTTCTGAACCCGTGGTCCAATTACAGTCAAATTTGACAGAAAATGAAATCATGAAGATAGAGATTTACTTCACATTTTATGAAAACAAGAGAATGGCTGGCAGAGTGACTCTCAGTTATCAGCATCCTCTCTAATGAAAAGGCTGCACAAAACACCAGCAAAAATGCACATGGGACAGATTTTGTTGCTTGCCTATCTATTGGAGAGCTCTAGTCAGAGCCATACCTAACTAACCAGAAAAACTCACTCTGTAGTCTGTTTACTGGTGTCTAGTAAGGAGCGAGTTGACAAAATAGCTTTGACATAACAAAAAAATCAAGCAACTATAAAATGTAAATCTCAAGGCATTAGGATTTATGAGTTATGCTACTTCTGGAACTAATTGTTTTGGTGCAAGAAATGGGATCTAAAGGGGCCAGCATCACATTTTACATCTATTTGGAAAACCAGCTCAATTCAACATAAACAAGCACAAGCAGATAACACATCCTTGATCAACTTTTCGTCACCAGAATTAAAATACTTAGTTACTGGAATGCCCTGGATTTTAGCACTTTTGACTCTTTAGTTTCCTAAGTACACCGACATATTTTACAATGTTCAAGACTTACATGAATATAACAAAGTCTCCAACATGTGCACCTTGCATGGAATCTTGAAAAGGAAAGGTCTAAGATAAAATGTTGTCTGAAAAACATAACATGACTTCCAAGCCTCTGAAGAGCTTCTCAAAAAGTAGTTAAGGAGACAATAATGTTAAGCCTTGCTAGTTTAATTTCCATTTCCTTCCCCACCTAACAGAATTTCTCATGGTACACTGATCTTTAGGTTCCTGCCAGAACTGTGCAGGATGTCAGTTATTTCCAGAAGCTTTCGAAAAGATCTAGATCATGATCTGGAATGTGGTTTTTCCATCCAGGTAATCAACATGCACTCTTGCTATGGATTCTCTGAGTTGTTAGCACTTACCTTAGAAATGCAAAGCCCAACAGTATTTTTCACTTTCCACATTATTATTACTTGAATTTTATTTTCATTTTAGTAAGTGTACTGAGGAGATGTCTGTTCTGCTTTTGATTTGCTTTTCCCTATTTGAATCCAAAAATGGAGGGAGAGAAAGAGCATCCCCAAAATCTCACATGTTTAATGAGGTAGATTTTAAAAATAAATCTCCCTCTGGCACAGTATTGTAAATACATAAATGGAGGTTAAAACAAATCCAGAAAATATTTTAAAACCCCTCTGTGTCTTAAAAGAAACCCAATTCCTATAGATTACCATGCTGGCGTTGTTCATCTTTTGCATGGGTTTTTCACCTATGTCCATCCAGATGATCAGAGGTAGCCAGGAAAGGCGAACACTGCTTGCCTCCATTTCTACAATGGTCCAAAGACATGATACAATGCAGAGAAGGTGAAAGTACCACCAACTCAATCTTTTTGGAGGATATTCTTCTCCCTGTGAGTCAAATATTTCCATAACTAGCCCAGAGTGCTGTGAATAAATAGAAATAGCCAGTTTTCTGATTATGTGGGACAGTCAAAGAGAAAAAGTAGTTGGGATTTGTGGTTTAACAAACACTTTTTGTATTTCTATCTATTTCATCAATTTCTTTGATGTTTGTTCCGTCCTACAACTCCACAGTGTGATATGAGGTAAAAAAATGTGCAGGGTAATGCAATCCTTAATTAAACTTTGCATAACTTAATTTCCTAACAAAATCCAGCTAATACTAAACCACTGGCTACCCATCTGCTTATTTCTGATGGGATGGATCTCAAAAGATGAGCTGATTCATTTACGGTCTAAGTCACTACATATAGAGACTGCGGAGTAGGCTAGATGGCAAGGAGAATAGTACCATCTGCCTGTATGTTCACACCGCTTTCACAAAAAAGCAGACTGACTTACTATTTAAACATCCACAGTGAAGAAGGGGAGAAGGGTGAGTGTTTTTGTTGTGCAGATTCTGACCCTGCAAAGTAGAAAATGGCTTGTGGCAGGACAGCCTGCTACACTGGAGGTCTGGAGCACTGCTGAGGGCTATGGGACAGGTACTCAAGGTAGAGGTAATGAACATCAAGGAAAAGGGCTTGAGTGGCATTTCTAGACCTTCAGAATTACTACCTCAGAAACTGGAAAGTGCAGCATCAACAGACAAATGTGTCTGCCTCTTGTCAAACCTGAAGAAAGTGAATAGGGAGATTGCAGACAGAAGTAATAATGAGCAAATTCCTGACTCCCTCAACTGTAGATTCAGCTTCTTTTCTGTAAGAGAATGGTGCTATCTGCCTATATTTATACTGCTTTTGCATCTTGAAACTTAAGTGCCAAGCAGATGGATCTTTGTTGTCTCCTACTTTTGCGACCCTTCCCCAGGCCAGTAACATGTCAGGCAGGATACAGTCACAGGAAACAGGAGAAAAGGGAGAGAGCTTTGTCGGAAAGCTAATTTCTGTATCTTTTGTATTTAGACCGAGCAGGGATTGAGGGCTTTATTCTGTGCAGAGGTGGTGACACTGACAAACTGAAAACACCTCACAATAACTGGAGCCAAACTGCTGCCATCATGAGCATAATCTCCTTTGCAACCTCTTTTGGCTTTTAAATTTTCATTGGAGATATAGGAGGTACAAAAATATAACTTGTCCTATGCACATCTAAGTAGTATTAAAAAATCCATAAAGAGGAGAAATGCTTACAGTCCTAAACAGCTTCATATAGGTACTCAATAAACGACGTTCTCTACTCTTTGAAAAAGTAAACCCATTGATCTGTAAACTGTCATCTAAGAGCTGCCAAACTTTAGTTGCCATCAGTGATGGCCTGAACTACAGAAAAAACTAGTGATGAAACTTGTGGGAGGCCATACAACTTACCAGGAGGCTTTACACTTATTGTAATGCAGCAGTTCAGATGCATAATTTATACTGGTTTCCTTATTTCACCCTTTAATTTGACTGCCTTTGGTAAAATATTGTACCAATATTGTACCACTAGATCCTTCCTTGAATTCCTTCCTGGGATTTATATGCTGTGTTCAGGGAATAGCTAGATGCCAGAGATATTTTTTTTATTCACAGCCAATGCTGGTGTTAACTTGTTGACATGAGTTTGATTTGGTACTTGCATTACTTTGATCTTAAATAAGTTTTACCAAAAGGAGAATAGCTTTGAGAAAAGGGTTTTCTTGACTTTTTGGTTAGTCATTTTCATTAAATTGATCCTAGGTTTCCCGTTTTAGCAGAAAAAATGTGAGTTAAGGCACTTGCAGAGGATTAGTGATCTCATGTAAAAGCCTCACCAACACTCTTGTTTAGACTTGGGATCTTGCCTTTTTAAAAATGTCAGTTGTGTCCTTATTTCCTATAATTAAGGGGGAATATAATTCCAAATAGTATTTTATTTTTATAAATAAAATAATTATTTTAGCACCTAAAAATAACAACTAGCTGGGCCGTGAGATAAAATGTGCTTCAGCTCCCTGTGGTTAAACCATCACCAAAAGGTGGACAAAAAATATATTCTCTCTTTGCAAATGCAAATCTTCAAGGACAGTAAGAGTCTGTCAATCTTCTAAGCTCAAGTGGTATCAGAATTGGAACTGTCAGGAGCCCCTAAATACTTCCACAAGAAAAGGTTTTCCACAGTAGACATAGTATCATTGAAAACAGAATACTTCACATTAAAAAAATAACAACTGACCAACTCATGGCACTATTATTCAGGACAAAGCATTCTGATTTCCATGCTTGCCATCACACTCTTTTATTTATGTTAGTGATTACATGCCACTACCCAGTGGAAGTATAAAAGGAGGATTCTGTTGAAATGTGATGACCTCTTTCAGTGACATCTCTTAATCACAAAATAATTCAAATTGAAAGGGACCTCTGGAGTTCTTGAGTCAAATGTCCTGTTCAGAGCATGGTCAACCAAAAAAAACCACCAGAATAAGTAAGTAGGAAAAGTGGCTCAAGTAATTTCAGAGTTAATCTGCCTTTTAAGTCAACAGCAGTACAAATATTATGCTGGAGCAATAGGTACTTAAGCAGAGGGCTTTCTTTATCTGTAACAAGTGTATGCAGCAGGAATTGTACCAGTCTTTTCACAGTAGGTCAGACGTGGAAGGCACTAGGAAGTGGGAATGGCAGAATAAGGAAGTATTCTCCTTTGCTTGATGGAAAGCAACAGAGCTTGCTGGGTTGCATGGTGTGACCTATGGAAGGATGTGTGCCAGTAAAAGAGGAAGTGGTAAAATCTGCTGAATTTTGGTTATTGAAGTGTTAAATTACAGAAAAGTGGCAAAGGTTTGTGCCTTTCCTGCCTCAGACTAAGTCTGTAAGAGTCATTCACTGAAGATAGTCAAACTGTCAGGAGTTAGCTGAAGCCTCATGTGTGAGATATTTTTCATCCAACTGACTCAAGACAACGTCTAAATTCTAATTTTCTCCTGGTCTCTTATCAAAGAAAGAATTTAAAAAATAGCAGTAGGATAGGGCAACATGGAGAATAAAAGTAAGGGCCAAGGAAGACATGTTTAAAGCAACAAACATGTATAATAACTATAGATAAAGACATGCGGGTGAGTCATGTTGAAGCTTTTGTGGATGCCATAGTTTCATCATTATCTGCTCTGCTACCATCGATCATGCTGCACCCTCACAAAAATTAGTAATGAAAACATGCAGGACCAAAGAAGCTATTCAAGTACACACTAACTGAATATCTGAGCCAAAAGTCAAATATTTGTCATCAACTTTGGTAAACTGTTACTTCCCATTAGGTTTGATTTAGTGTTGTTTATTCCCAGGAACACCCATCATGTATTGCTTGTATTAGGTTAGGGTCAAGAAGGGTAGAGAAACCATGTCAGAATCTCAATCTCTGTGATTATTTTAGCCATAAATAGCAAGAAAATTTCAGAATAGAGAGCAACAGAAATTTTGTGTACAACCTTGCAAATTTGATTTGGTTAGAATCAAAAACCTTAAATTTCTTCCAGACAGCCCCTTAGTCTGTGAACCCAGATGCTATGTGACCTAAATGAATAAATGTTTTGAGTAAGACCTCTGTCTTCTTCTATAAAACCAGAGAAATGGTGCTTGTGACTTTATGGAACTGTCTCGGGCCCCTATGTTGACAGCCCATGTTTTATAACAACTGGAGGATGGTTGTTTCACATGACAGGATGAACAGCCAGATAATCCTGTAAGGCAGAGCACCTTCCATCTCACTTGGAAGGCATTCCCTAAATGCAGATAACAGCTGTTTATTCTACAATGTGCTCCTGTTCATTTGGCAGCCAAAGCTCTGTGTCAATTGAGTAATCCATGCTTTCTGCAGGCCTCTGGTGAACTCTGGTAACCCTTCTGGCTGCCACTGCTCACTTGTCTTGGACTACACAGGCAGGTTCGAAAATTCTCTTGTGGGCTGGCACTGCCTAGAGCCACAATTTTACAAACAGTTGTTTATCTGGGTGTCTTCCATTGCACTAGAATAACCTCATGACTGGGACAGAAACACCCATTGACAAATGCCCTCTCAGAGTAAATGCCCTCTCAGAGAAACCACACACACAACAATAGCATATGTTCTGCATTTAATTATGATTTTGCAAACATTGCACTGGTTATAAACACATCAGCTAAGCAATAACTGTAGATGCATGCACAGGCAATGTAGGAGTCTTCGTTAAAAAAAAAATATCTGCTGAAAATTGTACCTACTAACTTAGTGCTTGCTTGCAGCTAATTACTGTAACTTTCAGGGAGTGTTAGGACATGTCAAATCAATGATTTCCATAAAATTTACATTAAATAGTATCTATATCTTTTTGTTGTTGTTGTTGTTTTGGTCAAATATGCAAACTGGGCACAATATGAGACAACAGGCACCAACAGTGTAACTCACATTCAGCTCCAATGCCTCTAGCAGTTAGGTAACATAACATAATAAAATTAAACCAAGAAATGGTTCAACAAGGTCTACTGTTGAGGTCAGAGCAGCCAACACACCAAGGAGCTGAAAGGCCTGTACTAGTGTGCTCTTGTTAACAGAAATTAATAAAATATGTAAATCTATCTATTTATCTATCTATCTGTTTACTTAACTGTGTTTCTGAACACAGAAATATCATCAAAATGTTAAGAACAACATGAAAGGAATCCCAGTGAGGGTCATGGGATCATGGGATAATTTTGATTAGAAGGGACCACAGGAGATCTCTAGTCCAAACTCCTTTTCATACAGGGTCTCCATGAGATAAGACCAGGGTGCTCAGTGTGTTGTCCAGTTACATTCTGAAATTCTCAAGGATGGGGATGACAGCTTCTCTGAGCAGCTTGCTCCACTGGCTGGCTGTGCTTATGGTGGTACAGTTTCTCATTACGCCAATCTGGACGTCTCCTGTGTTGGATTATGCTTGTTTCCCACCCTCCTGCTATGCATTTCTGTCATCTCATTCAAGTAGCAAACATCAATCACTAGACTCTGGCATTAAACTCTTACCAGTTTGCTGCAGTCTCTCTATTTTTCCATTAAAAGTACAAACCTCTCTATGGTAAATTTAAACTTTCTGAACAGGCAGTGATTTTCTGTAGTCCCCTGACAAGTTGTTGAGGACCACCTCCTGGAAAACACTGTCAAAATACATTCCCAGTTAAAGGCCTGTCAAGTTTCAGCACAGAAGACTGGGGAGCAGAATGGTAGAGTGCCAGTCTAATTGGAAAGAAGATCCTTAGTAGCAGATGACTAGCAGCGAAGAAATCTTAACACCACCAGTGACGTAAATTTATTAAGGTGGAGAGAAAAAGGTACAATAGGGAGAGCATAATCTCTGTTCACTAATGAGGAAGAACTGGCAGCCAAATTGCTGTAAATCAGTCTGAGCTCCAATTCTTTCAGTGGAGATATCTGCCTTTTACACCACCTCAGAATTAGGCTTGAAGTATCCTATCCCCTAGGGAACTATTTCTTGTCTCATTCTATGTATCATCTTCCATGTGCAACACATTCTATACCAGCCAGGACTTGCTTGTTTTATCTGTACAGTGATGCACTGTATGGTAATTCATTGCTCACTGACATGTCAGAAATTTTTTAATGGTGTGCTTCTGCTACTCCAAAATAGGGTGAACTTTGATTATTAATTTTTATTTACATTAGGCACTCATTTAGATTTGGCAAATCCAACATCCTCACAGTATAGCTCAAACTCCTTTTGACACATTCCTTCTGTTTGAACAAGTAATCTTTAATAATTTTTCCTTCTTTGGCACAAGTCAAAGGTGGAGAAGTCATTCCAAATACAAAGAGTTCTGTCAAGAAGTCTGTAGCATGCTAGAAGGCGCACAGGCAGTCTACTTGTGACACTTTAGTGAGACTGAATGAGTGCTTATTTCTCTGTGGAATGGAAAGAAGAAGTGGAAGGATCACGTTCAGGTTTAAACTAGGGATGTGGCAGTGCATAATTGCATTCTAAGTCTAGCTGAAGTTGCAATCTGATGCAATTCTAGTATCAGTCATGAATTCAGAAGTCATTGCATGATATGGTTCTAGATCCTTAATTACTACCCCTGTCTAGGCAGGTATTTAAGTACATGTTAAACTCTCACTCCAACAAGATCACTCACATGCTTCCAAGTTAAAACATATGATTGATTGAGTGTCTAGCTTAATCATGGCAAAGCTTGATGAATTCCTAAATGAAACAAAGGAAAAATTCTCACAGATAAAAGGAATTCAGACTGGGCCTTCAAACTAGGTGCAACACCCCACACCAGGGCAGGTAAGGCACAAGGGCTAAATAGAAGCATGACACAAGATGATTCACACAGTATTGATCTTTAATGAGGCTGTTAGGTAGATTATTCGCTGATGTAACTCTGATAGAGCGCCCAGCAATGCTGACAAAACAATGCTGATAGGCAAGCGCTCAGATTTACTGGCAGAGCAAAGTGGGGAGTGCAGAGGCTCACTGCCCCAGCTCTTGTCTCTGCAACTTCATGCCAATGAGGTACAACTTTAAGCGAACACAATAATATGTGTCTTCAACACAATACCTATTCACACATTCTCCTCATAGCAAATGAAAAAGGAGGACAACATTTACTGTTGTGCCACTGCCCCTGGTGTAGCTTTTCCTCATTCATTAGTTCAACATCCAATCCATCTGCTGAACACCAAATGAGACCCAGGATTCTTAGTAATGTCTCAGCTATTACACACACAGTCAAAGTATGCAATTTAGTTCTGTATGATTTGGCTAAACCAAACTGGATTTTCTTTCCATTGGGTCTAATGGATTATATCCATTTCAGGTTTCAGGTTTCTGGTTCCTCCTCTGGGGATGCTTTAGTCAACATATTAAAAAAATACACCTTTGTTTATAAATATGAAATCTAGAAAGAAAGTAATTTCATTGCATCAAGCTGTTTCTGTTCAAACTTCCCAAAATAGTTCTCTGTCAAGCAGAATCCACATTCAGAAAAACTTCAGCTCTGCAAAAAAAGGAAGCAGTCTTTTTTTATTAGCTTTACTTCTAACTCACTTTAGATTTCAGCTATAACATGCATAATATCATAATAGTTAGAAGCATTACAGTTCTGGCTTCATCTGAAGTATTCCAGTTCCACTGTGATTAGATTTGGGATGTGGAATGTTTTTGAGGAAACCAATATTGAAAGAAAGTAAAAATGTTTAGAGAAAATATTTAGAGAAAAGTATTAAAATGTTGCTGTAAGTGACGAACCTGTGCCATCTCTTATAAACTCTGTCTCTCCAAAACTAAAAAATATATAACAGTTACAGAGCCTCAAGATATGTGAAAACTAATCTGGTGAGAAATGCAAGAAATGTATCTGTATATATAAAGAACAAAAAGGCAAAAGCCAAGTTGATGCTAAGCCTAATGAAGTAACGATAGAGATACAGATAATACACTTTAGCTACTCTGCTCTTTTCTCAGTTGTCATAAAAACTAGCCACTACTGATTGCAAGGAATACAAACAAACAGAAAACCCCCACTTTTTAGTATAGCTGGTGCTTGGTGCAGGCACTCATGAAATGTTTGTGACAAGGGCTTAACAAAATCTCTCAAAATACCATACTTCAACAAGCCAGCATAGAGTTGCATGTATTTCAAATTAAAAACTATAATCAACAGAAGTTAGGCTCTGAAGTAGGAAGTTAAGCTCCTGTTAATTCTTCTGTGTGTGGACCTCTGTATGCATTTTCATTACTGACCATTAGAAAGAGGAATTGGCCAGGAGAGGTATAGAAGACCCCATGACACCATTTTAACCTTTCTTTTTCTTAATCCTCTTGCTATTATGTGGCAAATAGAAATCTGAATTGTAGGAAATAGTTACTTTTATGAAAGTATAAACACATATGCTTAAACACAAATTAGAAGAATAAATGTCCCTTATTGCCAAAAAAGGGGAAAACAAGTGGAGCAGTTTTCTCCACCACGATGCAGGAATTTTCACAGAATGAACAGTCTACTTTGAAGATTCAGGTTAGGCAGAAGCAATTTTCAGGTATAGGAGGGAGCACAGAGCAACAGAGTTCAGTCTTCTATCTATATGAACTCTGACTTACAAGTAAGTACTAAGGCTTGCATAGATTTAGCACACCTCTAAACTGGGCCATGAAAGGACCTGATACGGCAAAGGAGCATCTACACAGAAGGAACTTTGTTCCTGCAGATGTAGCTGTGTAGGCCTGATAAGTAAAAACCGCAGCCAGGCAACCTTGACATACCTCTTTTCCTCTGGTCTGCATTTGGCCTGTGAGATTATTGTGCCCTTGACCAACTTTCAGGCCTAGCAAGGCTTCCACACAATTTATTATCTGAAAAAATAACAACGTTTCAGGCCTCAAAAAATTCTTATTTTGCTCCACCTGTTGCCAGCTTTTTAATCAAGACTTACCAACAATTCTTTTTATCTTGTTTTCCTGGCATGTGGTATCCAAAGAAGCAGAGAATTCATAGCTTCAGATGTTACTGGTGGAGTAAAATAGAGCAGTGTCAATTGTTCTTTATTAAACCCTACTTTAGTCCTCTTCACTGGTTTTGTCTTTATGCAGGCTGTATCTGATCTGCTTCAGGAATCACTCACCCCACTGCCTATGAAGCAATTAGGTGAATGGAGCTTGCAGTCTGACCCAGTACAGTTCTCTTCCCATTTGGCAATCATTTCTGTCATCACAAATCTCTCTCTCTAAACTGTTTTTGTTAAATAACTGAATAAACTAGAAAAGTTTTTTAAAAAGCACATGATCCTCCAGCATGATAGTCTACCTACTTATGTAATTATATGAGATTGTCATGACTGCAGATTTGATATATGCAAAAAATTACTTTCTCTGAAAGTAGACAAAAACATATTTAAAACTTTCTGCAGGGAGCCATTTTCTGCATGATTTTTAATTCAAGGCTTGTGATATTCTTAAAATATTTTTATTTGAGTTTTAAGAGTATTAAGAAACCTGTTGTAGTACCTATGACCAAAAGGCACAATCTGCTTTTGCATTTTCCTGCACAATTAAGCAAAAGCTAAAAGCTCCCAGGTGTATCTCAGAGCTGGTATTCTTCCTGCAGCCAGAAAGAATGGTTGGTCTAAAAATAGAACCAAGGAAAAAAGGCCATCAGCATTTCAAATCATGTATTTGGCATTACTCTACAGATTTCCTTCTCTCTTTCTGAGCCACATGAACTGTGTGTATCTTCCTCCCACACCTAACTCTCACCATACAACCTCCTGTGTTGGGCTCTTGAGTAGAGCTCACTAGACACCAGCCTCACTATGGGGCTTGGGTCTAGATGAACACAAGAGAGCTCACTGAAGAGCTGGGAGCTGGAGTAGTGCATGGGAGACTTTCTTTGCTTGGCTACAAATCACAGCAGCAAGTTTCAAACATGACCTGCCAAGGGGTGAGGGAAAGACGGATGTGAACAGGGTTTAATGCCAAGTTCCATCAAGCAAACCCTGCAGGAGACCTAGGCAGCTGCTAGGAGTCAAGCTAAGGACTTAGCTGAGTGAACATCCACTAAATCTGAGACTGAAGACAATCTAAAGTTCAGACCACAAGTACAATTGCACTGGACCTGAAATATGCCAATATCATTGGGAGAAAAGTGGTATCATTTCAGGACTTGCTGTTGTACATGGATGATTTGACCTTCTAAGAGTATCCAAGTATTCCAGCTTGAAATGAAAACCTGTCTTTTCAAGAGTCTCAGAACTACATGCCCCAGGCTCAAGCAGCCTACCTGCAAATCTTCAGACACCCAGTTTTAATTTTCAATAACCAGTTTTAATTTTCAATAACCAAATAATGCCTTTTGTCTGAGACCACAACAACAATCCACAGAGCAACAGCTGGAAATCTCTACTGGTACAATGCTGATTTACCTGCAGGGTGACAAGAGGAAAAATTTAGACATTTCTGCTTTTGGGAATTAAAATTTCTGTCTATTGTGTGTGAAGACCATGAATACATGGGAAAGCTGCAGCTCCCAGTGAAGGAGCTGCCTGGCAAGCGTCCAGATAACAGCTGGACCTGCAAAGACAGAAGCTGCAACTTAGCAAAAGAACAGACTGTCTTCAGCCACTTTTGGAGGTTACAACCTCTTGCTGTATCTACAAATACAGGAAGAAAACTTTCAATTGGTGTAAATCTATATGACAGCGATAAATACAAAGGATTGGTGCAAGATTCTATAAAAGGGACAGTGATTTCAGTTTTGACAGACACCCAGAAAGCTCTTACAGCAGTAAAGATCACCTTCTCCTCTATTTGCATGAGTCTAACCACACCCACATGTGCCCCCTATGCTGCTAGGGCAACTACTAGTAACAGTAGTAACTAAGAGTTCTCAGAAAGCTTCTAGCTTTACCACTCCATTTGCACTATAAGACCTACCCTGTGTCTTACAGAGCAAGGAGTACTGGCAAAACTATTAATACTTCAGCTGTAAGATGCTATCTTGGTACAGTTATTTAGCTTTTACTTGCTATTAGATTTCTTCTGCTTTACATGCAAAGGTGGTGTAGCTTAGATGGCCTCAATCAAGATTTATGCTCTCTGGAAACCTGAGATAATTTACAATATGAAGAAAGATAAACCAGACTCCTTTTACATGTTATAATTTAGCATATGTTGATGATCTCTTGAAATATGTGTATGTATATGTGATTTTTATACCTTCTTTTTCCTTACCTATCACCCAGTCCAGATCTCCGATCTAAGTAAGATGTTTATGCCAGCATGAGAAAGGATTAGTCAGGAAATAGGAAGCAGAGAGGGGAGAGAAAATACCAGAACTGGTATATCCCCTGAGAAGGGGAAAGAATCATGCAACACAGAAGTCAAAATGTTTTGGGTTTTTTGCTGGCACCAATCCAGTAGCATTTGTGATATCCTAAGCCTAAGTCTCAGCATACAAGATTCTATACCATTGAAAGCACTCAAAAGGCAGAAATGCAGTGCCACATAGAGCAAATTCTGATACTTTAGAGTCTTTTTCTTCCCAAATAGCAAAAATATAAGTAAATTATTTTCTGAAAAAAAAAAAAAACATGAAGAAAAATCCCTTCTGGAATTACATGTATCTTACTAGGTTGAAATGATCTGTTTTATCTCTGTTGTCTGACATCGCATGTTGCCGTATGGCATGGCATAACACATCAAACAGTATTTCAAGTCATAAAACCATAGACTCATAAAATGGTTTGCACTGAAAGGGACCTTAAAGATCATCCATTTCCAACCCCCCTGCCATGGGTAGGGACACCTTCCATTAGACAGGTTGCTCAGAGTCCCATCCAACGTGGCCCTGAACATTTCCAGGGATGAGGCATCCACAGCTTCTCTGGACACCTGCTCCAGTGCTTCATCATTCTCACAGTAGAGAATTACTTCCTCATATCCAATTCAAACTTACCATCTTGCAGTTTAGATCTATTCCCCCTTGTCTTACCACAACATGGCCTTGTAAAAAGTCCCTCTCCAGCTGTCTTGTAGACCAGCTTAGGTATGAAAGACTGCTTTAAAGTCTCCCTGGAGCCTTCTCCAGGCTGAACAACCCCAACTCTCTCAGTCTGCCTTCGTAGGAGAAGTGCTTCAGCCCTCTAACCATCTTAGTGGCCTCCTCTGTCATGCTGCTGGCCCCAGAGCTGGATGCAGTAGTCAAGCAGGGTACAAGGGGAGAATCACTCCCTTAACCTTCTGGCCATGCTGCTCTGCATGCAGCCCAGGATTCCATTGGTTTTCTGGGTTGCCAGCTCATGTTGACCTTCTTGTACAACAATACTCGTAAGTCCTTCCCCTCCAGGGCTGATCTCAATCCATTCTTGGCCAGTCTGTGTTTGGGCTTGGAATTGCCCTGATCCTGATGTAGGACCTTGCACTTGGCCTTACTGAACTTCATGAGGTTTAAACAGGCCCACCTCTCAAGCCTGTCCAAGTCCCTCAGGATGGCATCCCTTCCTTTCAGCTTGACTGCCCTACACACCTTGCTGTCACTAGTGACCTTGCTGAGGGTGCCTGCAATCCTACGTCCATGTTAGCAACAAAGATATTTCAGAGTATCAGTCCCAATATTGACTCCTAAGGGACACCACTTATCACTGGCCTCCACTTGTTCATTGAGCTGTTGACCACAGTCCTTTGAGTGTGACTATCGAGCCAATTCCTTATGCATTGAGTGGTCCATCTGTCAAATCTGTGTGTCTTCAATTTAAAGAGTAGGGGTGTTGTGTAGGACAATGTCAAATACTTTGCACAGTTTCAGGTAGAATAATGTCAGTCATCCACCACCTCTGTAACACCATCATAGAAGGCCACCAGATTTGTCAGGCATAATTTGCTCTTAAGTGAAGCCATGGTGGTTATCACAAATCACCTCTCTTTTTTCCATGTGCCTCAGCATAGTTTCCAGCAGGATCTACTCCATAGTCTTATCAGGCACAGAGGCAAGACTGACCACCCTGTAGTTCCCTGGGTGTTCCTTCTTTCCCCTTTTTAAAAATAAGTGTCATGTTTCCCCTTTTCTGGTCAGTGGAACCTTCATCAGGCTGCCACAACATCTCAAGCGAGATCTTCATCCACCCATTCCCTTAGTACTCACAGCTGCAACTCATCAGGTCCCCTGGACTTGTGCACCTTTCCTGACATGTTGTCAAACCTGACTTTCTTCCTGCAGTAGGTGGTTCTTCATTGTCACAGTCCCTGCCTTTGCCTCCTGTGACTTGGGTGGTCTGGCTGGGGCACTTGCCAGTGAAGACCAAGGCAAAAAAAGTTCTTGAGTATTTCAGCCTTTTCCACATCCCAGGTAACCAGGTCTCCTGTTTCCTTCCATTGAAGGCCCACATTTTTCATAGTTTTCCTTTTATCACCAACATACCTACAGAAGATTTTCTTTTAGCCCTCTGAGATACCTTGCCAGATTTGGCTCTGTCAGGACTTTAGATCTCCTAACCTGATCTTTGAAGGATGCTTGGATGGTAGTTCCTCACAGAATCCCTGTCTTTGGTTCCATCCTCTCTAAGTCAAAAATTAAATGAAAGGTTCTTCCCTCACCTAACCCCTCAAACATTTCATGTCTTTCTCCCAGTAGCATTGGTTACATGTTTCTGGCTTTGTTGAATTGAAACAAAATTGCTACGAAAATTCTGCTAAGAGATTTTTATTCTGTTCTGCCTTCTACTTTTGCTAGCAATTCTCAAATGTGTAAAGAGATGACAAGTAGGTTTGATATGCTCTGAAACTTAAATGGAAGCCATTTATGCCCTGTTCACCCCGCTGTGGAGGACAATACAAGGTACAAGTAGAACTGAGCCAGGTCTTCAATGAACTAATGTGCTTGGAAGGGACCAGGATGCAGCACAGTGCTGCTGCTAGCGCTGCTACCAGTGCTGCTACCAGTTTGCTGAAAGCTGAAATGGCACAGTGCTAGGATATACAAATTAGAAACTTACTCAGGTATTGGGGTTTTACCCTCTGATTGTAAGTCTGATTTAGTAAAGGTTCTACGGTTTTATTACATCTGATTAGGTTGATCTTACGTTGGTAAGATAGGTGTAGAAAGTTATGTTGCTCCTATTCTTTCTGGTTCATTTTTTAGCTAGTATTAATACTTGTTAGCTTTTGATATCCAAAGGCAAATTTGGGCCTAGTTCTCTTAGAAGTATTGTCAGTATTGTGGACTGGACACATGAAAAGAAGTGAGTTCATTTTCTCATAGATGAAGCTTGCAGTATTACAGAACACAAAGTGCTTAAGCAGCAAGCTTAACCTGGGATACCTTCTGTGCATCTTTCATTATCATCCTGTTCTCCGAAACAAATGAGCAGTGCAGCCTCCAGATTAATGTTCAGCTTTAATTGCATAGTGATATAACTTTTGCCTTACCATACACAAACATCCTCATATATTTTAGCCTTGAATTAGTTCAAGGTTTTCTCATCTGTTATTAATTCAAAGGCTTAGTTACCATAGTCACTTTCATTCTCCTTCTCTTTCATCACCTGTCACTTCCACTCCCACCCTGTCAGTATTTGCCCTACCTCCTAACTACAGGAAAAAAAGGCCAACAGCCTTCTCCATACTAGAGAAGAACACATTTTGAATGACCTATATATTTCCAACTTATCATGCAATATCTGTTTCTAAGGTGACTGCAATGAATACACATACAAATCAAGCAACCTCATTTTTTTCCACCTCATTTTTTTCACTTTACTTTTCTGTTTTCTGGACATGATGAATTTTAATGTTTATGCATCCAAGAGCCCCACAATCGTGTCAGGTCACAGCACAGGATCAATAGACATGAACACTAGCTCAGCTGTTTTACTTATTGCAGTCTTTGTGTATCAGAAGCTGAGCCTCAGAGAATGAGAGGAGTGTTCTTTGGTATTCAGTATCTGACTAGGATTTGGGTGATCCCACACATTGAGAGGTTTCAGTCCCAAGCTTTGACACTAGTTTCTTCTGTTTTTATGGACAATCACCAAATTTGTCCATATGGCATTGTAATGGGAGTACTAATTCTGTCCATTGGATCCTGCAGGATCTCTGAGATAGCAAGCAGTTTTTATTACTTGTCTCTACAATGCCAAACACAACAGAACGCTTATCTAGATCTGCAAGAATTACTGTATTACACACTGTGACTAATTGGAAATAGCCAGTAATACTCTTTTGTGTCATGGCTCATCTCAAGTAGTTTCTGTTTTGTTGTCACCATGAAGGATCAGGTTGGGGTTAGATGGCCAAAGCTGCAAGCACAGAGAGAAAATAGCTTCACCTAAATACCCAGTGAGGCTTTTATTTTCTTAAAACATTAAGGGGAAACAAAAGACCTGGGATATGCAAGAGAATGAGTTTATGGTTCTTTCTATGCTCTGCTGTGTAGGCATGCAGAAGACATACCTACACAATTGAAATTAAACCAGACAAGACTAGGACTGTTGATTTACCAGGTTATTAGTTCTACTGAGGCCAGCTGTGTAAAAAACCTAAGATAGTATTCAGCTGCACTTACCGGGTAAGCATGGGAGACTTAAACAGTCACTGGCTATGTAATGACACTGGCCGTGTAGTACAAACTGTTGAGAGAGAGACAAAATTCCTCATTTAATCCCTCAGAGAAGCCATCATGTCATTAACCAGCAGCTATTTACATCTTTTAGCAGCTGCCTTTCATTCAGAAATTATTAAACCACTCAATAAATTCTCACCAACAGTAGCTGCTAGAAACAGAGTCCTTTTAAAACAAATTTAGAGAAAAAAAAAAAGCCACTGAACAAGCAGTCCAAAAGACAAAAGTAGAAATTTAGTACGTTGGAGTTGCAGTAGCAGATAATGGAAGTGTTGTTCATGTTCGTAAGCTGACAGCAGATTTCTCCCATCAATGCTGCATCCTGTGCAGCTAAATCTACCATCCAGACCCCTGAAAATCCAGCAGACTTGAAAGAGAGATGGCTCATCTTGAGGAAGTCTAAGGCAGACTGCATAAGGAAGCACTTCAGAAATTCACCATTCATCATCTTCCTTCTAGGCCTGTACTATACAAGCACAATGCAGTTTGCCTCTTCCAGTGAAGCAGTGGCCTAAAACTGAGCTCAGTTTATCAATCAAATATCAAGAAATAAATTATTTCCCAACGTAACACAATAAAGCTGATACTAAACTAACTGAATCTTTCCTCTTCCTAACTGTAGTGGAGTGCCTCCTTGAGATGCTCTCCCCTTTTGTTGAAAGGCTGACAGTTGTACAAGTTTCCTTACTCAAATGGCTGTTCCCTGATGATTAGCAAGAAGACACACCCATCCTGTCAGTCCCAGACTGAGCTAGACTGACCTGGCACCTTTGACTGCCAAGTCTAAATACTGTCAACTGTTATGCCTCAGCACAGAACAGATGCCTCTTAAAACAGTCACAGCTGGTTTTATACACAACAGACAGTCTGTTCATGCAACACAGATGACTAAGAACAGAGCAACTCAGGGCTTTGCTCTTTTCCCTGGCTTCAGGTCAAAATAAAAGGAGGGCTTTGATCTTTGTATTGTAAGAGACATGACCTGTGACAGAGGAAGGCTTCTGCAACAGGTAGGACAGTGTCACAGTCAGAACAAACAGGTAGAGCAAGCAGCTGGAGAACGCTCCAGGGGACTGTCCCCAGAGCTGTAGATGAACTGGGCTAAAACTATATGAATGGTAATTCAAATCAAACAGTAAGGGTAGACACACCAAACCTTGTTCTCAGTTCCTGCTGTAAATAGCAAGCAGCTTTCAGAATATTGCTCATTTTTATATGAACTATATTCCTATAAAAATTACTTCAGTTAGTTCTACTGTCATTTTACTTACATGGGCAAAGCAACATGACTTACCAGAAATTAATGACCTCATCTTATGTTTAAAAAAATGCATCCACATACTAGAGTTGAGTAACCTTGACATTCACCCTCTGACTTTGCTTTCCTAAACCTCAGCATGAGGCAGGTTTATGAGCTGCAGACTGAGAGTTTGCCAGTACTTTCACAAGAATATCCTCTCTTGTTCCATTCAGGTGAATTTGGGGTTTTGTTTATTTTTAACATCCTCTGTGTTCTGCACATCTTCACAAGTGTCCTCAGCTTACTCTAAATGAATTTTAATTTTCCACAGATCATTGTCATCTTCTGTCTGCAGCTGTAGCATGTCAAGTCTCAATTCAAAGCCAAAGCAACACTGCAGCTGATTGATGAGGAGAAAGTGTTCTGCAAAGTGTACACAGAGAGAATACCATTCTGACTGTGTACTTTTTCTAGAGCTACAAGGGCCTACCTGGAAAATCCATAAATAGCATGTCCTATTGGCTTTTATTCAGTCAAGACCAGAAGTTCCTTGAGAAGTGGGTGACAAAATCTTCGGTCTAGTAGTCTAGAAGGTATCTACTTGTTTTTGATACTGTACTTGAACACATGCATCAATACCACTCCTTAGGATGTGAGCACGGGTTCTGGAAATTGAGGATTTTCTTGGAATGAAGGTATTTTGGAGCTTTAAAATCACTTGTATGACCTTCATGCTTTTACTGATCATGTCTATCATTTCCTTGTCTGTTTCTGAGATGCTGGTGTAACTCTCTTCACTCTCAAGCCACACTCACCGTATAAGAGCAGAAGATCACACAATTCAGACACAGTAAGACACATTAGGAAGTAATCTCCCTCTCAAATGGACAGCAAAGATCTCATGGTCGTTCTGCACTTACCACACACCATCCTTATGGATGCCATATCACATGCTTATCACATGCCATCCTTACTGACGTTGCTTTTATTCTTTCATGAAACAAAAGATGACTGGAATGTAAAGCTGGCAAAGACAGCAAAATCAAAATTATAAATCAAAAACCAGTGGTACTGAAGCTCAAAACTGTTTATTCTTTTGCCATGGAGCTCGTAAGCTTTTCCTGTCTCATTTTTCCCAACAAAGCTTGTCTAGATTTGCCCCATATAATCAAGGCCAGTGTCTAGATAAACAGGAGAATGGCTAGGAAAAGAATCAGCAGCAGCACAATGAGAAGAAAAATCATACCTGTGTATTGTAGCCCAACATTCAAGTAACAATATATAGTTGTTTTCTGTACACAAATGAAGTAGGAAACACTCTCTGAAATTCTGTGATCTAATGAAAATATCATTGCAACAGTACATTAGAAATAAGGAGAAGAGTAAATGAGATCTTCAGCTGCAAGTATCTTTGCTTTGGGCAGTTAACTGCTACTCTTAAGGCAAGAACTTCGAGAACTATGATGTCATGCTGTACCAGCCAGCATTACACATATGAATCTTGTCATATAAGTCTTGTCCAATGCAAGAAGACCCCTGAACAGATAAACTACTGGCTTTCAATGGCATTCTTCACTGTAGTCTAAGAAGAATTTATTTTATGGAGAATTCCAATAATCAGGAATTGCTCTTTCTTAAAAATAAAACTTGAAATACATGTAGGATGTTTTAAGTTAAAAATAAGGACTGAAAATATTTTCTTTTGCTTTCTCCGTGAATTAATATACATTGTTTTGAATAAAAAGTTCTTTGGGAAATGAGTAGAGACTCTTAACATGGTACTATTAGGAAACATTATGGTCCTATGAGAAACAGACAAGACTGGGACAAGATTGTCAATCAAGTCTCCAATTTGAGGCTAAACTTTTTCTGTTATATCTCAGACTAGTGACCTAAACAAAAGCGGTGAGATCTAATGGCCCAATGTTTTTTTATTCTTCAAAGAAGTGACAGTTCCCATTGCTCATTCTCTGCTAGACCAACTTATGTTTACTATAGCAAGAGATGACAGTTGTTGCATCTGTTATGATCTTACTGTCTTAATTTGCTACTCTAGTCCTAAACATAGAGTTAATTTCTACTCTGTGTGTTTCTTAAAGGCTAATTCTTCCAAAATTTCAGAGTACTTAATGTACTACATTATTTGCTCCAGCTGAATATTTATTGAAATCCCAAGATTTGAAGACAAAGAAAAGAAGTTCCCATTAATTTCTAATAAGGTGGGACAAGAGAAAAACACAAATACATATTATGTATAAAGTAACATTTGACTGATTACTGACAAGTCAGCTTGGCAGAAACCATAGACCTGCACATGGGGGGGAGGATGCAAAATTCAGGTGAGCAGTCACACTGCCCTGACTGGGATTGGCAAAAAATACTGGACATACAGTAAGGCATCCAGTGGCAGACAGACATTTGTATAATAAACTGGCAAGTGCTACTAAAAAGGTATGTTGCTTTAATTTGCACAGGAACCTTCTGAGAATTACCTTCTGCTTTGACTGCTTTCCAGTTCATAGGTGGAAAGCCAAACTTTTGTTCCCAAACACTGCTACCATCAAGCAGTGCAGAAAAAGTGGGATTCAGAGCAGCCAACAATTCAGTGAAATAGATTCCACCTCTAAATACTGCAGAAGAGAAGCTATTTCCTACAAGAGCACGTTGACTCAGTGGGCAGATGGACAAAACTGGCACCAGCAGAAGCTTTCAAGTGTTCATCAGAGTTAGTAATGAAGGAGAATTTTATGTCTACAGCCAGGATTGGGCATAAATTAATGTGTAACAGTCATTTTCAGGTTTTTGAAGAGGTTAAAGTGTAGTACTATTACATGAAAATGTATGTGTCTGAGCATCCTAAGATAAAATGAGATTCATTCTTTTTCAGTTTTAAGGTTTTTAACATCCTTTTCTTTATCCATTCTTTTCTTCATGGATATTCCTACTGAATTCATAATGACATGGTACTATCAAAGACTGTGGTAGAAGTAGGTAGAAACAAATATGAGTAGATGGAAAATAGAAACATGGACACAGCCATCGAAGGGATGGACATGTCCTCTTGTGCCATTTAGAAGAAATGTTGCTGTCCTACTATATTCAGCCACTAACTATCTCCATCAAGTAATTGGTTGGACAAGCATATGTCACTTTGGGAAAGCAACTGGAGGTGGGTGATTTAAAAAGAAAAGTCTAGATGAATGCTTTAATTCTCTCTAAACCACTAAGGCACCAGTAGCTGCATTCTGTTCCTAGATACCCATTATCTAATGCAAAAGTTACAAAAGAACCCATATGTCTGGTTTCTTCACTTTCACGAAGGCACTGGGCAGAACACAGGAGGCCTTCAACTATGTTATGCCACATTAATCTATTAAGAGGTTTATGAACAAGAAGAGCAAAGCAGTCAGTTGTGACTCAAGGAAAAATCACTTTTCTTCTTTATCTGGTTCTTCTCTTTCTGCTGTCTGAATTTACAGAGCTGATCAACAGCTCTGAAAAAATTCACATTTTCTCTACTGTGCTCATCTGATACTGGCCATTCAAACCTAGCTTGTTGCTCATATTTGCTACCTCCCTGTTGCAGACGAAAAGCCAAAATTATACATCCAAAAGCAAGCCTGACTTTAGTTTTATACTGCAAACCCAAGACAAGGAAAATGTCTCTCTTATCTCTCTGTGAATAATTTACAGTTCTTTTTTTGCAGTGCAGTTCTTTCTCTATATATTTTCTTGTTCATTTCCTCCTTGAGCTCTCCACTGCCAATTTCATGTCAGACTTTTCAGTTCAAGGCTACGAATGCATTACTGGCTTTCTGTGTTTTCAAAACTGTGCAGTGAACAGGACCTGCTTCAGTGACTATTAAGTAAATGCTCAGTCTTGGTCTAAAGGCCAGCAAAATGAACAAGGGCAGAGAACAATAAGCCAAAACACCCAGAGACAATAACGTTAAAATTCAGGTCTTTGTTGCATTCTCTTTTTCATCAAGACCTTTGACTCATGCATCTATAGCAGGGTTAGAATGAGTCTACCATTATTTTCATGGCACTAATGAATGAACTCATTCTAGATGGGGAAAGTAAATATTATGATGTTTGGCACTGGATCCCTATAGCTTTGATGTTATTTGAAGTTTCCTGCTTCTTCAAAGCTGAAAGAGCAGTGACTTGTGCTATTGGGATTACAAAGGCCTGCCAAAAAGGGTGTAGCTCACATACTGGTGTGTTAAGGTCCTCAGTGGCACTGTCATCTCACACCCAACATTCTGCTTCATTCTTCCTCATGTTTACACAAATAAAAAGGCACTGTTGACACTTTTGGGATCTTGTTCATCCAGGGCCTCCAAAGCACTTTGCAAAAGATCAAGGCATTCAATGTATACAACAATCCCACCAAATCCTAATCAGTTTCAGTGTTGTGGGCAGTACATCATTTTACATTGTTATTATATGCTGACAGCTAGCTATGATAGACTAGCTCTAAAAATACCATCTTCCAAGAAATTACAGAGTTGGTTGCAGAATAGCTATCATGACAATTAACAGAGACATTGCTATTTTGTTCTCACTCAACGGAACTCTCCATTGCCTATTGTGAAATGGCTTCTCCTCAGTATTTTGTTGGTTTCTTAGTTTTATCAGAGAACAATGAAAACTGTTTATCAAGCCACTGTTAAAGAAGCCCTTGATTTGATCTGAAATGCGTTTATACAGCTAAAGACATTGGTACTGAGCAAACCTTTCTGAAATTACATAGATTTAATATCAGGTGAATATTATGCAAGTAGTATTTCAGTGACAGGCAGGAGAGCTGTTAAGATCTTTGTCCTCACTGTAGAGATGAGTTTGGATGCACATAGCTATGAAAATAGATTAAAAAAAGCTGGACTATATGATGATGATGATGATGACAACAGCACATTAATGTTAATAATAGTGCCAAAACCCAGTGCTTTTTCATCTGAATCAAATAGACAAAAACACTGAGCAAAGCACTCAATAAAGATTGTTTAGAGAAAGAGACAACATTTACCATTAACTGAAATAACATACATGTAATTGGAAGGAAAACAGTTAAATGTGAAAATCTTTCCTAACTCTATACAGTCACCTTTTGAATGAGTCAAACTGATTGATGACTCTTTGAAATCAGAGTAATAATAACAAAGTCAAACTTGACCTACAGAGTTTAATCTTAGCTCTCAACTTTAATCAATGGAGACAAGAGATTAATGTATGCAAAAAAATCTCAATGTCAGAACCGCTGACATATATATCTTACTGCTATAACTGCCTCTGGAGACCTTGTCTGACACCCTCAGTGCCAAGCACTTTGTAAAAACATTTTATTTGATGTATAGTTAACAGTCAAAATCAAGGAATAAACAGTGGTGAGAGAAAAACAAATTTCTCAATTCCCAATCTTCTTCACAGCCATCATGAAGTATTGTCTTCTTTGTGGAATGTTTGTGGTTAAAATCAGATTTATTGGGAGATAAAAAATCTGGTACCAGATCATCTTCAGTCCAAACAGCATTACATGAAAAGCCAGAATGTTGGCTGAAAGAAGAATCACATACCCAGTCCTCAGCTTCCGCTGATGATATAATCTCTGACACAACGTGCCAAAAATAACTGCAAACTGAAAGAAAGCACAATTGAATTTATTAAAATTGGGTCATCTTAGGCAATTTTGGTTGTATCATTCTGTGCAAATGATCCCTGCATTCTGATCCACAAAACAAAAGCCCCCAAATAAGAAACTAAATGGAGTGTTGTGCTGGATAAATTCCTTAGTGCTGAGAAAGACTAATCACATGCTGACAGGTTGTAGGTAGGCCTCTGAGAAGCTGCAAGACTCTTCAGCTTGCAGCCAGTATTTAATCAAGAAGATGGGGAACCCTTTCCCTCTTTTGGAATCCTTCCAACACTACTTCAGAGCTGGGAGCTATCACCAAGTGCTCTCTGGCATAGGAGCTGTATCAGCTGAATACACTAGGAAAGGCCTGCACTACTGGTGGACAAGTGAAAAGAGGCAGGAGAGGAATTCCCCCAAGCCTCTGTCTCAGTGACCTCAGTGACCTACAGCCATAGTCTAACAGGAGCATCACAAGCATACATTTCTGCTCTGCATAGAAGCAGTGACACTCTGAGAAGGGCACACCCTGCCCACAGCATCTCTTGCAGAAGGAAATAACAAAAAGACAAGGTGTCTTGAGATTCCTCTTTTTCACACAGTCTGTCCTCAATACTCTGACGATTTCTGGAAGAGGTAAATGTTACATGTATTGTGAAATAGGAGAATTTGGCCTAAAAATTATCTGCAAGTTCTCTACACAAGTATCTCCTGGCATCAGTGGAGATAGCTTGTTTCCAGAGTGGCTTTGTCCCCACTTCAAAAGCAAAAACAAGGAGAGTTTGGTGTGAATTGACAACTTACTTCTTCATCACTCTGTGTTGTCTGTTGACAGTGATTCAGCCAATTTTTTGGGTAGCATCTCGTCTGTTATCCTAAAATAATTCAAGATTATGTCATATAAATGGAAGAATTTAGCAAATTTATCCTTGAAAACTTGATTTGCCTTTGAGATATGACCTTTCTTTTACATTTCACTAGCCCTTACAGTTTGAATATTATTCAGGCCTTTTGAATGTGTACACATCTGCTTTCAATGAAACAACTTCCACAACAAATTATACTTCAAGATAGAAAGGCAGAGCTTACTAAAGGAAAGGGGTTGCAAGTTTTAAAGTAAAGAGATTACTCTTACTTTATTATATTCTAAGGAACTTTTTTACAGCATTTGTCATATAATTGTAAGCCTTCATAAATAGTATTTCCAGCTTCAAAAATCTAAATATTAATTTCCTTCAAATATTATGACACTTTAAAAATGTTGGTTCAACTTGTCTGCCTGTAGCTTTAAGTTTTTAGGTGTTTTCTTTTTCTCCAGTTAGGGTCAGTACTTTTATTTCCAAAGCAAAGTTATTCTCTCCAGAAAGTCCTTTCTCAGCACTTGGACAACATACCAATTTGAAGGAGTGTATGTGGTGTGTGTGTGTGTGTGTGTGTGTGTGTGTGTGTTCAATCCCAGAAGCAGTAGTTTCCCATCTTTCCTTAAAACACAGATAGTCATAACTTCATCTTTTTCTTCTCTCTGGTGGGATGAAACAAAACTATAAGCTGACTCTGTCTAGCAACAGAAATAACTTAGACCTTGGAGGAAACACAGAATAGTTATTAAGATTTGTAGGAGAAAAATCCCAACGGCCACATCAAGTTCTCTTAGTAGAATCTGGGGGAGTATTTAAAGGTGTTAGTACATCCTGGCTTGTTCCTAAATTTCTTCCTAAACACTGTGTTTTGGCTTATTTTGAAAACATAAACCTAGGGTTTGACCAAATATGTCCTTTCTTCTGTTCTTACAGAATAGGGCAGGGAGGAGAGAAATCCTGTGGTCCATCTTTGAAAAAGGGCAGATGTTTCTCTGGTTTAAAACACTCATTTTCTTGACCCACTTGCACACTTTGGTGTATTCACACATTCAGGGGTATAGAGTGCTGCTTCCTCCTGCTCTAATGCCTTGCATGCATGTCTCCTTTCTTTAGCACTCTGTAATCTGTTTACATGCTTTAGCCTGTGGCTCAGCAATGCCACCACTTTAGATAAGAAGAGTGCTTGGACTGGAGAAGATTCTCTTCATTACTAACCTCAAGGGTGCTTGCCCATCAAGCACTGCTCACTTAACTAAACACATGCAAAGGCTTTCTGTGCTGACTTGCAAAAGCATTGCAAAATACAGGAAACAGAGGAAAGGCAATGCAATTTTGCTGACTGGACAGAAGACAGAGCCATCAGTCCTGTCTGTGAGAACTACACCAATATGCATTGCTACTGAATATTTGCAGTGCAGTAAAACCATATGCACTGAACTACTCTGCAAGTCCTGCCATTATTTTCAGATAAAATAATGGCAACTAGAAGGAAGCAGCAGTTCTGACCAAGAGTTCAGTGGTACTGCAATACAGAACTTCCAAAGACAAATTCCCTCCTCAGAGAAGAGAGGCTTGAGTCATCTTTTTCATTAATATTCAGAATGTCCCAAAAAGTAGAAACACTATTCATGTATTCTGAGATTATCTATTTGATAGGATGTTCCAACTGAAAAACAGCCACTGGGCTAACAAGCCTGAAGCGAGACCTCGGGTCTTTTGGCTGTTCCTTGAAGCACCAAGTTAATAGTGCACCAAGCGGACAGTTAACATTATGTGCTTGAAGTCCATCATCACCCAGCCAAGCATTCAAGCACATGGTTGAAAATAACAGCCTATGTAAAGTGCTTTGCTAGATCACAGCCTTCCATCCACCAAGGTCTGAGACTGAGTTGTCCTACTAAGAGAGGTCTGCAGGAATGCATAGTGGGAAGACTTTCTCCTATAGTTATTTCGTTACTTATTAAAGCCACAACTTGTAGAGAGCAAAAAACCCAAAAACTTGTGGGCAATGATTTTTGACAACAACCACCTCTGAGAAGTCATCACAAGTTCTGAAACGTGGTCTTCAAAACCCATCAATCAAAAAACCAAAGTTATTTGTACTATTCTAAGCTGAAAAGCCTCCTGGTCCGCAACAGCAGACATAATATAGGGATACTAAAACTTTGCCATAAAAAACTATTTTTAATACAGTAGTTAACAACATTTCTGCTGACATCAAAATGCTGGATACTAAAAATATTCTCTATTTCAGAGCAAATTTTGTATGCATAAAGAAATAGCTGCTCTTCTTCAAGAACAGAATAGGTCTGACTTCTAAGGCTAGACAGTAAAAAAAGCAGAATCCCAGGGCTGTGAGTTTACTCTTTTATACTAAATTAGATATACTGTTACTGCAGTTGCATGGCAAATCAGGTCTTTGAATATACAAAATGGCAAGACGGCCATGCCACTGCAAATTCCAAATGAGGATAAATAATATTTCACAACCTGTGTATATACATTGACCAAAATGTTGTAAGGTACCCTTCCATCTTAATGAGAAAAAGGTATCATAAAATTTGAATACTGAAATGAGACTCATAGTATTTTCTCATATTAAGCAACAATATTTATGAAAGGCACTTATTCCCCTAGCCAGCAGAAATGGAACAATTGACTTCTCCAGTATTTCAGTAAAATTTTCTCCAGCAGCTTCCACATACGTTACAACCAAAAATAAACCTTTGTCCCATTTCAAATGTAGAGGGAAATGCTGTTCCTGATTCCTAATGACAGGAACGATCACAATATGACTTGAAGCAGAAAGATTCTTGCCTATCTCAATGGACAGGAAAACAAACTTATTATAGAACGGTAAGGTCCCTTCCCTTCCCTTCCCTTCCCTTCCCTTCCCTTCCCTTCCCTTCCCTTCCCTTCCCTTCCCTTCCCTTCCCTTCCCTTCCCTTCCCT
>JANPWX010019815.1:1261273-1276080 GCA_024734555.1 Trochalopteron elliotii
CCTTCCCTTCCCGACCTTCCCTTCCCGACCTTCCCTTCCCGACCTTCCCTTCCCGACCTTCCCGACCTTCCCGACCTTCCCGACCTTCCCTTCCCGACCTTCCCGACCTTCCCTTCCCGACCTTCCCGACCTTCCCTTCCCAACCTTCCCTTCCCGACCTTCCCTTCCCGACCTTCCCTTCCCTTCCCTTCCCTCACAACACAGGAGCTTTGCCTTGGGTTCCTTGATTAGAACAAGTAGCAGTCTGTTGGGACACAATGCAAACATCAAGAAGCCAAGAAAAGCTGATGTCTGATATGATTAGAGTTTGGATTTCATCTTTTGCTACACATATTTTGAATTTGGGGGAGGGACAATGTCAAGTTTTCATGTGAATTTTCTTAATACATATCAAAGATGACACTTCCATGAATGTTAGGAGCATTTAACTTGAAAAAGAGCCTTAGGATCATGAATCATAAACCTAACACTCCTAAGTTCACCACTAAACCATATCCCTAAGCACCCCATTCTAAATGTTCTTTTTAATACCTCTAGGGATGGAGACACAGTTACTGTCCTGGGCAGTCTGTTCCAATGCTTCACAACCCTTCCTGTGAAGAAAGTTTTCCTAATACCAGATTTAAACATCCCCTGGTGCAACTTGTGATTTCCTCTCATCATACTCCTTGTTACCTGTGACTGGCTACCAACAAGATTTATCTCCATTCACCACCATGGCTTGTTCATCCAGTCAGTTTTCAACCCAGAAAACAATGCACCTGTCCAAGCCATGAGCAGACAGCTTCTCCAGGAGAATTGAGACAGTGTCAAAGGCTTTGCTGACACTAAGTGAAAAATATCCACGCTCCCTTCCCCACTAAGTGTATCACTCTGTTGCAGAAGATGATCAGGTTGGTCAAGCAGGACCTGACTTTCCTAAACCTCTGCTGGCTGGGGGCCTCATCACCTGCTTGTTCTGTACATGTCACATGAAGCTGATTGCCATCTCAAGATGAGTGCTGTCGCTGCTTCATAATCATCCCTGGCACTGGGGTCAGGCTGACAGACCAGAAGTTCCCAGGATTGTCCTTCCTGCCATTCCTGTAGATGAGCATCACATTGGGCATCTTCCAGTCACCTTGGGACCTCCCAGATTAGCCAGAACTGCTGTTAAATGATTGAAAGTGACTCAGAGAGCAGTTCCCCGAGAATAAGTGATCTTACTATTAAAGACTGCAGCAATGAAGGCATTAAACACCTCAGTAATATACTTTCACATATAAGAAATCCCCTTCGTTCTTGCTATGACAAATTAGAAAAAACTCAGAGAAGAATGGTAACAACTCATTTGAGTACAAAGACCCAAAGGAAGCAGGAAGCAAATACAAAATCCCTTGAATCACCACAGCAAACTATTTTTCTTCAGGGCCTTCAGTACTCTTAGCTAGGGAGAATACAGCTGATGAAGGTTAAGAGCATTGACTTGTGCATGCAGAATAATTTTCTGTGCGCTTAAGACACTGAGTTGGAATCAGGCTTCAAATCTGAAGACATTGAGATCAGGGAACATGGAGCAGAAGATGATGAAATCTGTGTAATAATAATAAAAAAAGGTGCTAGGTAATACCATAACTTCTTGTTGCAGTTGAATTCCCTTCCAGAATCCAAAGATTTTGTTTCAAAATTTTGAAATCTCACTCACCTCTGTGAACACTTGAAAAGAGTTTTCATACCAGCAAGCTCTCCTCAAATGCTGCTACAAATTTGATGTCTGCATATTTGAAAAAAATGCAAGAGGAAACAGACATTCCTTCATAGGTACATATACTGGAATATTATATAGGTCCATGTATTGGAATGTTGTACTTCCTTGTGGACAAGCAGAAACATCAGTGAATGGGTGAATTGTGCTCCTTCCTGTTTCATTCTGTTTGGAGAATTATGCAAGACTCTGTCTCCAAAGTATGTAGGACAACAAAATATGCCAATTACAGGATTAAAGAAAGTGGCAGGAGTGGTTTTTTTCTCTATGCTGCATGAAAGTCCCAGTGCAGAGAAGTTATTTACCCTTCCTCCAGCCATTTCAGTATTTCCAGATGTATCAAGATAGGAAACAGCAGTCTTATTCCAGAGATTCCAGATGTTTCTCACCACTTGCTCCTTCTTCTGACCAACCGGTGCTATGGTCAAGCACAGAAGATACAGCAACTAGAACATTAATTTATCAAACTAAAAACTGATTTGATTCAGAGCTGCTTCATATTCTGGAGTTTTCTAAGTTTAAATTTTCTCTGTAAAATCACAGTCTTGTTAACATATTTCCTGGACATTCTTCATTTATCAGAAGGGTGCTTGGAATAGGAAACATTATTCAAATATTCTCTCTTTTTGTGACTAGAGAGACAAACAAACCTAAAGCACATTGACAGAAAGAGGTTACAGTTCACCAAACTTTTTAAAACAGTTTAAAAAGTTCACTGAACCTGAATATTCCAAACGTTTTAGCTTAGCTCAAAAAAATATCTCTTTTGATGTAGTCTGAGCTTTGATTTCCACTAGTGTTAACCAAAAACCCTATATGACATGCCTCAGAGGCAGGTTCCTATTGATAAAAAGAGCAAATATTATTCAGCAAATACAAAACCCCCCTGGAATCAGGCTTGAACCTCGCTTGAGACTGGCAAATCAAAGCCTGAAACACTGCACTAACAAAAGAATGTGTCAAATTTGCCCACGTCTTGAATCCAGCATAAATGCAAGTGATCCATCAGCTGCAGGACAGATCATGTCCCTGAGAGAGAGTCCTCCTTGTATCTTCACACGGCTCCCTCTACCAGGACTTAGAAACTGATTTACAGGAACAGAGCTTTAGAACTCTGCAAGCACTAAAAAAAAAAAAAAAAAAAAAAAAAAAAAAAAAAAAAAAAAAAAAAATCCCGCATGGTTTGACAACGCAAATTCTGCCACCTACTGACGGCGAAAATGAACCTGCAGTTTACGAACAGGCTGAGAAAGAGGCCTGGCTCACACAGCTGCTGGCGGGCAGGCACTGTCTTAACTCTACTGGCACCGTGGTTCAGCCAGGCACTATGCCCGCATGCTCAGAGCATAAAAGGATGAGTGTGTGCAGCGCAGCAGTGCATGAGGAGGATGACCAAACCAGCACGTACAAATCCAGTTCATTCATCCTAAATGTTACAAAGGGAAACAGCAAATTGTGGGGTGTTTAGAAATGTGATTTCAGAGCAAAATCATATGGGTTAAAACATTAACTTCTACATATCTGCCCTGGAAGCATTCCTAAGCTAGATAAGTATAAACTCATTGCTACCTGCCACATTTCTCAGTGCTTACCTACAGCAAAATTGCTCTTCAAGCTTTTATAAAGGGGGTGACAAATGCATAGAAAACTACAGATGAAATAACAAAGAGGCAAAAAGCTACGCTGCTTAAAGAATGTGTTACTAATTAATAAAGTCTGCAATTAATCATTAAAATCTTAGCAAGGGCAGACTGGAACCAGGCTTGCCATCTCCACCTTCCTTATTTTAATGATCTGAAAACCCTTTGTCCCTGACACAGACAATTAACCTGACTATTTGACAACTTGACTGCATCAGTACCACAGTTAAAGCATTTGTAGTCCCTCACATGTTGTAAGAGTCACTAGGCCACAACTCAGGACTGGCCACAACTTTCCTACTCCAGAGGAGGCGCACTAGAACATACAGACACAGACATGGTAACAATAAAAAAACAAACATAATCCTAATGACATAGTGCTAATGAGTGATACTTAATGCCCATCTAGAAACTCACAGAATAAATGCTGCAATAAGTACAGTGAGATATAGGAAAGGAAAACACAAGAACAGCAGGAGGCGATATCTTCTCTACTTAGAGTGAGGGTAGCTCATCTGTCTCAACTTTACCCATGCGTTACACATACTGTTTGACACCTGCTGAATGAGTTCCATGACTTATAGATCAAACCCTCCTCACAACAGAAGGGATCTGCACTATAAACCAAACATGGTTCCTCCTGCAAGCTCATAGCTGAGATGGAGGTTATCTATGTCTCCAAGAAATTTCACAGGAAAATACAGAATCTCAAATTCACTACCAGAGAAGACTTGCTCTAAAGAAGGATGAAATGCAGTCAGCTCTCCTAATTCTTTCTCAGTTAGTCTACACCCCTGATAAAGGTAGATCCACTCATTAGAGGGGTGGAAGAAGTCCCCTCTTCCCTGTGCCCTGCCACCAGTGCTAAGCAGCAGAATATGTCCTTTTAGAGATTTTGTGGAATTGGTGTCTTTGATGAAAGAAAACTTTACAGTAGAAGACATTTATTTCAGAAAAGTCTCTGAGGTTGACCTGTTTGGCAAATGTGATGGGATAACACCTGAAAAATAAGACAGGTCTCTCAATCCTACCTGAAGCTATTTGAGACTATTATTTTATCATGGCTTTTATTGCAATTGAGTTCTCTTGTTGTTTTAAGAAATATTTTGACTAAGCAGTTCCTCACTGAAAAATGTGAATTCCTTGAAATGGAAACTTCTTAGCAATGCAGAAATCTTTCCCTAAATCTGTCAGAAATTAATTTTGATATCTGAAGGACAATATCTGATCTATACCAGACCAGATCTGATCTATATCAGACCAGAGTCTGTCCTTGGTCATTAATCCAAACAGGATCAACTGTTCAAGGAATGAGGCATTCATTTGAAAAACAAGTGAACAGTAGTGCACTAATTTCAACAGCATTTGCATTATCTCAGTAATTAGATGATTAACTAAAAAAAGCAGGGGGGGTTATCTTTTTAGAAGAAAAAAAAAAGATTCTTTTTTCCTGTTGCAGAACAAACAGCTACTGAAATCTGTCTTTGTGGCATGACACTGTTTATCACTGTTGAGGTTTTGCTTTGCAAAGTACAATGTCTAATGTGAATTGTCTAAAAACCTGTGTTTTCCCTATCTACTCATAAATATTTCTGCCTTTCACTGTTTTCCTTCATTTGCTTTTCCTGTTTTGCAAGCACAGACTGGCCATACCCTCCAGCTGTCTCAAATGCACAGCACATCAGGAAGCAGTGAGGGAGGTGGGCTTGTGGCCAGGAGCCTGATTATGGCTTCTGTGAGTGAGAACTTCACCAACAAGGAGCCAAGATGCAGAATGGCAAGTCTTAGTCAGGATCAGGGACAGAAACAGTGATCAGGTTGGACAGAGCATCTCCCAAGGAAGATGGGGGGCAGGCCCTCACTTCTGGCCTTCTCTACAATATCTCTTACTAGGGAAGTAGCTGACCTTGGGCTCAGACAGCTACTTTTAATTCCACAACTAAACTTGTGGAATGTGGATGTGTGCTGGACTCTACCTACTGATGATCTGACACAAGAAAGGAGAGGTTTCCTCATCTACCTCTAAAACAGGAGGGTTTCTGGTAATGAGCTATTGCAAGCATCTATGTCAATAGACTTGGTGGATAGATGACACCTCTCTAAAATGTACAATGTTTCTACAGCACTGCTGAAAAACAGTTTTCCACATTTAAATTTTTTCCATCTTTCAACTTGAAAACTGTCTCATGAAACCTTTTGAATTTCAAAGTGACACACTTCTTGCTCTTCCACAATCCCTCCTACCAGAAACAGCTATAGAAGCATCCATACCAGACACTGCATCCTGCCTCCAAATTTTTCCAGTGACATGAAAATTGATAAAACTGCACTTTTGTACCCAGAGTCTGTCAAGGGCTCTGTGGTCTACACCTAGCTACCTGCCTTGGTCAGGTTTCTTGGAACTTGGTCAGTGAGATAACAGGGACAGTGATAGGACAAATAACAAAAACCTCTTCAGTCAGTTATTAGCACGCTTTCCACATTACTCCACCACCCGAGCCTGTTGCTTGTGTCCCTTCACCCCAACATCTCACTTGTGTGTCATTAATCTCATGCTCATTAGTCCTGCAGCAGAAGTTAAACACTTCTGCTTGTCTGCCACAGCTGTGAAGATGCCACATCAAAAGAGCTATTTCTCAGGGTCACCTGCTCAAGAGCGATGTATCTTCTAGTGAAGCAACAGTATGTTTGTCTTGTCAGACTAATACCTAGTAGCAGACTGTTTCTGCTCTTACTTTGGAAGTATTCTCCCACTTAGGAACTTAGACCAACTGTCAACAAAAGCACTAATAACAGGAAAAACTGGTGCAGATAACTAGAGGCTGGAGTTAGAATGGTATCAGGTAGAAGCAAAGAGCAACAAGAACATTCTGGAATACTGCTGAATAAATATTTTTGGGAGAGGCAGGGAAATATAATTCCTGCTGACAAAGTCTACATATTACAAAACAATTTACTTAGTGGATATTTTTACAGTATTTAGGAGGATATTATGTCAAATGAAAGAGATGTAGCCAAAACAAAACAAAACAAATAAACTTAAAAATAACGTTGGCTGATTGTGTTTCTGTAAAATATTTTCTGAGTTTGAATGAATAATCAGAAGCAACTGTACCTCTTTAAATTCTCCAGGTGAGCCATAGCCTCTAGATAATCAAAGACCTGTTAATGAAAGATAAAGTGCTAACAAGAAAAATGCTCAAAGAAGTTATTAGAACTTGCTCTTCTCAAGAATACTGTCAGCCAATGTTTTTTCTTTGGTGTTTATACTACAGTGGTTATTGCAGATGGGCAAGGGTTTTTTCCCCCATCCAATTTTTTTGTGGCCCGAGATCCTAGAGCTAGTAGTATGAGAGGGAATCAATAAACATATGCCTGGTTCAAACGACCTGGACAAAGCAGCCTGACAGCTGATACTGACCAGCAGATGGAACCTACATTCACTGAAGACTATACACTCTCGGGTTTTTTAGGTTTTCCTTCTGCCTGAGATTTAGGTGGTGGTTCTGGTGGTGGTCTGAGCTGGTTCTTTTTCTGCTCTCTGTCCCTCTGAAGCCTTTTAGCTCGGTGTGAGAATGAAGAGGAGTCTCAGATCTTGTTGTTTCTTGGTTTCTCGCATGTTTATTATATATCTTACAAATTTCTCTGTGCCCGGCCAAGATGTTCACAGCAGCTCAGACACAGGGCAACTCCCCCCGTGATGGGAGGCCGCTACCTCTTATACAGATAGTTACGTGTCTATTATTTACAATTCTGTGCCAATGCCTATTATCTATACTAAAACGGTCATTTCTACTTTGACCCAATCTTCTCTCAACTACTTTGTGCCCACGTCACATCAGAAGATGGAGGACGAGGAAGAAGGAGAAGAACTTAGGGCAACACCCTAAATCCTCCATCTTGTCCCCCATTTACCTCTATGCTAAGAATCCTAAAACTACAAAATTTTTCACCCCGTGCTGTGCTAAGCTACTATTTTCACACCTTTGTGACTTGTAATTCTTCTCTCAATGTTAGAAATTTTTTCCATGGACTAAAATCAAAGCCTGTGTCTTCCTGGGCTCTGTGCCAGGCAACGCCCCTGGACAGACCCCCCTGTCCAGGATTCAAACTCTCTTTCTTGGGTCCCAGGCCTCTCTGGCGAGGTCTGTGACCATCCAGCGCAACTAAAGGAATGCCCTGGACTCCAACAATACACCATTCACAGTATTATCCTTGTCTCCAGAACCAACAAAGATGGAAACCCTCCAACTAGGCCCACAAGGTCACACAAGCTCTACCACTTGGAATTGTTTTCTTAAATAAGCAATATGCTTTTTTTTCAGAAAGAAACTCAATATTAACAGGAGCTGATGAATGTGTAGAACTTCTGAGAGTCCCCACATTTTCTTTAAGCCAGAAAAATTAACACAACACCAGATTTTTCAAACATTCTTTTCATCACTTACAGGCTTTCACTAAGCAAAGCACTTGTTATGAATTTAAAGATAAGCATGTCTATATACAGAGGAAACATGCAGGCTGAGTTTGTCAGTTTCGAACAGATCTTGATGCCTGTTTATACATATATATGTACTTCTTTTTGTAATTGGAGAGGTGCCCATTGTATTAAAAGAAATTGCTTAGGTGCCCATTGTATTAAAAGAAATTGCTTTTCAAATTTTTATTACCCTAATTTTAAAGGTAATATGAGTGAATAAAAGAACCACCAAGAGGTTGAGGCTGGGACCTTTAGAATCCACCCCAGAAGGAAAAAAATCCAGCGAAATTCAACATGAAGGTCCTATTATCTTCTTTTGTTAGCTGTCACTACCAGCTGTGTTGGCTGTATATATACTGTCAGCTGCAGTACGGAGCTGAGTTATGCAGACCCCCTGATTTAACACAGACTCAAAGACTCAAAAGACTACTTTCAAGGACTCACACACAGGATATGCAACAATATTTTGAGCTCTATCAGTGTCTGGTCACCTACACTGAGTATATGAATGAGTTTTTGTGTCCAGGCACTCTTTGATCTTAAGCATGCACCTGAGTTGAATGCCTCTTCTGAGCCCACTGCAAATATTCAGACAACCAATAGTCCAGACCTGTGCCAATCTATCAATCATTATCTGGCAATTTGTTGCGGTGCATGATTGAGGTTTTTAAATTTGTATCTGCATTTTGTTTACTTGTCTGTATTTGGTAGATTCCTTCCAAAATACCCCCACCCCTACACCCCTGATAGCACCTGGTATCACCCTGTCCTGGACCCCACCCCTTCCTTTCCCATTGGCCCAGAGTGTGCTCCGCCCAGGTGCGACCTGGTAAAGGAGGCACAAGGGCCCAAATCGCTGTTCTGGCACATGTTCTGGCAAGTGCACTCCTGGCACATGGAGCACCACTGAATAAACACCTTTTCCAACCCAAGCCAGAGCCCTCTCCGTTCTTCCAGCCTTAACCACGCACAGCCAGCAGAACTGGGGGACCCACAAACTGTTCGGGTTGGTCTGGGGAACTGCTTTAGCCGGTAAGCAGCCCCCATGGGAGAAACCAACCCACAGCAATTACTATAACTAAGCTAAAAAATTCATCCTCCGGAAAGAGATTTCTACTCCTATCTCATACAAAATACTATGCAAAAAGCCAGAGTATTACAACACTTTGAATATAGCCATGTCTCCTTTCTTCTCTTACTCTGAGAAAGAGCTGAACCTTCCTTGATGACTGATTCCTTGCATAACATTAATGAGTGTAGAATGGAACAGTACCTCCTTCTATAGCCCCTCGTCACATCTTCCCTAAGAAAACAAATGGCAGGTCCCCTTAACATAGTTTTTTTTTAGGCAATGACTCTTCTCCAAGGAATTTACCGCAGCAGCCTTGTAAGAGATTTGTTGCAGGCAGTCCACCATCTGTAGTCTTACATCCTCAGTATGGGAGTCATAACTCTTCTGGAGTGAAATGACAGGAGATTGTAATAGCTCATCATGTATTATGATGGTACAGTCTCTAAGGAAAGACTGCACTTGGCTTTGTATGTCTCCTTTGGGTAACACAAAACTTTCTCAAAAGGCTGAAATAAATTCTACAGTTTTGATCGCAACCATGCCATCATTGCACACCCCATCCCCACCTCCAAATACACACAACAGCACCATCCTAGCTATTTTAAAGAACATTTTTTGAAAAGTGGATTTTTGGGGGGCTTGGATACTGGATATGGAACATTTCAGCTGCAAATTGCTAGCATGATTCTGGCTCAGAGTGGTAACGATGTAAATGTGTGACAGGTGTTTTGCTTGCATGAAATGGTCTATTCATACAGTTCTTCATGCACAGGTGATCTGATATTAGAATGAAGTCCAACAGGTATTAAATAGGGCAAAACCCCCATGCTTTAATATACAAAGAGTATCCATTTTACTTTCATTATGGCCTGAATGTATTACCATAGATAAAAAGCACTACCTAAACTAAATGTTTAGATAGCCATTTTCTTAACACACTAAAATGATAATATTCTAATGAGTTCTAAATATTTTTGATAGCCTCCTACAGACAGGATCTCTACACTGCACACCTCTATTCTCTCACCAGAAAGTTACATCTCTAAGATTATAATGCACCAAATTTTTGTTTCAGGCCTGGAGAAAGATATTTTCACCTTCCTGATTCATTCAAAAAGCCCTATGTTTTTTCTCTTTCCTTGGAGTCTCCAGTTTAAATTGAAACAGACTTAATATGACTCATTTATGGGGCTCCAGTACAAACTAGAATCACAATGGGTTTTCTGACTTTCTCAGAAAGTTTACTGAATTAACCTGTTCTTCCATGGTCAGACATGCAGCAAGAAGAACATCCTAGGCTTAACTGGTGAGAGCTCAGACTTACTGAGCACTGTGCATCTTTTCTTAGTTAGCAATCAAAAAGCCTGCAAGAATCGTACTATTCTAATTCCAGAGAAGGATGCTTTGAATGTTTTTACTTTGACTGACAAAAATTCACAACTGACAGGATTTTCAGTATACAAGTTGGTCCAGTTCCCTGCTTTGTTACTGGCGTCCCGTGTGATTTGACACAAGCGTCTATGCTGTATTCCACAGCACTTAAAAATGTGCAATGGCATGGTTTAACTTTTCAGAAAGATGATCAGTTTCACATGGGTTCTGAGATATATAGGACCACAGGGGTCTGAATCAGTCAGTGGGCTTTATCCCCTGCTCATAGAGACAGGCTGACAGACTATTTGCCATGTGTTTGTGGCAACTCCTTCTCATGATGTGCTTCCATTAGTATCCTGCTGAAATCAGCAGAATCACCCCTAATCCTGCATTGATACATGCCTACGAGAACTAAGTCCATTCACTGGGCACATTATGGAGCGAATATGGTGGTTCTGTATTTAAGTAAGTTAAAAAAAACATAAAACCAAAACAACCAAAAACCCCAAAATCAAATTTAAAAACCTGCAGGAATATGGCGGCTAAGACACAGGATGGGATTTTTAAAATTTCAGAGTGGTTTCCAAGCACACATAGATGCAAATTTATGGGTAGGTGGAAGAAGTCAGCAGAATTATAATAAGCAGAGTTTGTCAATCAGAATAAAGAGGCAAACACACAGACTGCAACAATACCTTGCTGCTGCAATATTCAATTTTTAGTCTGCAACAATGCATTGCTTCCCATTTCATTAATGACAAGACCAAGTTTTGACTACCTGTTGTTTGAGCACTTAGTTCAGAACTGAGCCTGTTAAAAAATTCCCTCCCAAAATTCATACTTAAGAACATATTAAAAAGGACAGAAATTTATCTAATCCTATTTTAAAGGTATTTCTCTCATTTATATGGAATAAAAGGTACAAATTATATTGTACTTTGTAAAATCCTTATGTTTTTTAATATGGGTGAGTAAGGTCAAGCTCCTGCACCGGGTGAGAAATGAAAAGGTAAGTATTACCATACAATTAATGCTTTCTCATCAGAAAAGAAGCAGTTTGGACATAACCTACAATTTTCTCAAGCACTAAAGGCATTTCTGTCATTCCAGGGCCTTCTCTCTGTTGTTGCCTCTTTTTCTCAGTATCAGATGATACTTAAAAAACTCTTACCTGTCATTTTGAGTCTAGCAATGAAATGAAAATACAGATAAAGTTCTTGACCAGGGCAGAAGGGCAGACTCAAATCTGTTATGGAAAAATAGGTAGATTCTTATTAACAATAAATCTGGGCAGTCAGATTTGCTCTTTAGCAGCTTGTGATGTAACCATGCCTTAGAGCCTTTACATTCAGATTCAGAAAAGTATCCAAAAAGAACAATTCAAAAAATGCACTTAGACATATGCTTAAAGTTCAACTTCTGTACCACTGATCTAGGATTCAGCAAGTCTCATTTCAGTTCCTTCATGAAATACTAATCTAAATAAATCTCAAAGCTCATATAAGTATGAATAAGCCAGAATCTTTTAACTTTTCCTCTCCTTGTGTGACTGGCAAGACAAAGTACAGTAAAACTAGTGAGAGTCAGGCAACTACTGCTGCTGCTATTACTGCATTCCTACAAAAAACATAACTAATCTCCTTAGTCCAGAAGCAGAAATTCTGACGATTATTTCTAACACTCGTATCTGTTCAAATAATTTCTACAATTGTCACATATCTGCACTAAACCCGAGTTACCTATGCTACAGCTGGTATGTCTTTACAAGCTTTTTCATAAAGGCTCCCCTAGCCAATGAAGGACTGGCATTTTTTAACCACTATAAAATTACTATTGCCTCTCTGCAGTTGCACAAAGCTTTTTATTATTGGCTAGAATATTGTGTTTTTTAAAGAGTCCACAAAACTGGGGGGCAGACACTGTGTTTCAATGCATTACCCTTTTCTGATAATCATGCTGAACATGTTTGGTCTATATGCAAAAAAGTAGGAGGCAGAATTCAATTTCCATGACAACGTTTTGAGGTCCTAAATGAAACTATTGAAGCAAAAGTCCTAAATAAATAGACTATTTTAAAATTTTGAATTTGGTCTGTTTAAGAGACTGACTAAATAACATCAATGGCACAGACCTAATGCTTTTGATACCCAAGCAAACAGAACAGGGGAACACTGGGACAAAAGTCAATTTTATAAATGGCAAAATGGAGGAACAGAGATTCTGATGTCTCCAAAGTTACACAAGAATTGGCTACAAATTTCTCGTTATCAATTACTGTGTCAATCACAAAATAATCATTCCTTCTACAGAGTGTTTCTGCAAAACAGTTCTTTGATGGCCACATCTTCGAACACCACAGAAATATTTGGATAGAATGAGGTGGAACAATGAATGTAATAGCAATATACGTGTAAATGGTAAAACACTATTTTAACCAGATACTATAAAATCTGAAAATTGTGATGTTACTTATGAGTTACCAACTTGGAGGTATTTAAAGGACATGCAGATGTGGCAGTAAGGGACATGTTTTAGCAGTGGACTTTGCAGTGCTGGGTTATGGTTGGACTTAATGATCTTACAGGTCTTTTCCAGTCAAAATGATTCTGTGAATCTACTTGCCATTAAACTGACAAGAGCTAAAAAAACCCAGTGTGATTCACAACTCACCCACACGTCAGTTCCTGGGTTTTTTTGGAAGCCTAACAAAGCTCCTTCTTTAGTCACAAGGTCTCTTTTGCTTCATTCTGCCTGTCATAGGATCATTTAATATTTAAGTTGTTGCAATGCTATTTCTAATCATGGATATTCTACTATATTGATAGAATAGTAGATAACTCTGCTACTGAGTTAAGATTCAGGAAAAAAAATATAGAGTATTGCTTCATATATTTAACTTGTGTTCAAACACAACCACAGGGCCAGTAAACATACCTTAAAAGGGGCTGAGGTTAGCCAATGTGACATTCAACTACAAGGACAGGATGGAGAATCTGGGAAACTACAGGTCATTTCAGCATGACCTCAGTGCAGAGGAAGATTGTGGAACAGATCATCTTGAGTGTGATCATACAGAATGTGCAGGACAATCAGGGGATCATGCCCAGCCCGCATGGGGTTAGGAAAGTCAGATCATCATTGATCAACATGATCTCCTTCGATGACAAAGCAATCCACTTAGTGCATGGGGGAAAGGCTGTGGGTGTTGTCTGTCTGCACCTGAGCAAAGCCTTTGACTCTGTCTTCCATAGTATTCTCCTAGGGAACCTGGCTGCTCATGCTTTGGATATGTGTGTTGGTTGCTGGATAAAAAACTGTCTGGATGTCTGAGCCCAAAGAGTGGTGGTGAATGGCACCACATTCAGTTGACAACTGGTCACTAGTGGTGCTCCCCCTGGGCTAAGTACTGGGGCCTGTGTAATATATTTATTAATGACCTGGATGTGGGGACCAAGTCCCCTTTAGCCAGTGTGCAGATGACACCAAATTGAGAGGGAACGTTGACACACTGAGGGTAGGGAAGTTCTGCAAAAGGATCTGGACACGCTGGGTTGGTGGGCCAAGGCCAAGTCCCAGGTCCTGCCCTTGGATCACAAAAACCCCGGGCACTGCTAGAGGCTGGGGTAAAAGTGGCTGAAAGCTGCATGGTGGAAGAGGGCCCAGGGATGCTGAACATGAACAGAGTCTGAACATGATTGAGCAGCATGCCCAGGTGGCCAAGGAGGCCAATGGCATCCCAGCCTGTATCCGCAAGAGTGCGGCCAGCAGGACCATGGATCATCCCCTTGTACTCGGCACTGGTGCGGCCACACCTCAAGTTCTCTGTCCAGCTCCGGGCACTGTAGAAGGGCACAGAGCTGCTGGAGTGTGTCCAGAGAAGGACAATGGAGCTGGTGAAGGGTCTGGAGCACAAGCCCTCTGAGGAGTGGCTGAGGGAGCTGGGGTTGTTTAGCATGGAAAAAAGAGGCTGAGGGGTGACCTCATCACTCTCTACAACTCTCCGAAAGGAGGTTGCACTCTGTTGGGGGTCGGCCTCTTCTCCCAGGTAACAAGAACTGGCCTTAGGCTGCGCCAAGGGAGGTTTATATTGGATACTACAAAACATTCTTCCACCAAAAGGCTGGTCAGGCACTGGAACACGCGGCCCAGGAAAATGTTCGAGTCGCCATCCCTGGAAGCGTTAAAAGAAGTGTAGAAACGGTGCTTGATTCTACTCAAATTCTTGGCTGCAAATGCGTATGTGCTACAGGGTCATACGAGCGGCTCCTTTCTTCCTCTCAGCGGGCGGGCTCGCAGACTCTTGGGACGCCCCGCTGAGCAGAGCTTGGTTTCTACAGGCAGCTGCCCCTGCCCCGGCACGCACCTTGCCGTGGGGAGAGTGGTGAGTGAACAATGAAGTCCGAGCCGGCCTGCCGTGCAATACCGACGACGACGCCGCCATTATCACACCGGAAGCGGCGGCGATGCGCGGGGGGCGGGGCGGGGGCGGGGCCGCCG
>JANPWX010019815.1:1276473-1364084 GCA_024734555.1 Trochalopteron elliotii
AGCGGGCACCCCCGGGGCAGAGACCCGCGGACGCCATGGGGTGCTGCAGCTCCGCCGCGCAGGTGAGTGGCCCCTGTCCCCCTCTCTTTTCTGACCCTGTCGCCCTCCGCTGCAGGGCCCTGTCACGCTCGCCCGCGGCCCCGCTGCCTGGCCGGCGGCTGTACTCCCTCCGGCCCCGGGTCTGCCCCTGTCGCTGTTGTCCTGTGGCTGCGCAGCCGCTTGTCGCCTCCACAGCCGCGCTGTCTGGCGGCCGTGCATCCCCTTGTGCCCCTTGCAGCACAGCTTTCCTCAGGCTAAGCCCCGCTTTCCCGTGGTAGTGCATCCCTCTCGCTACACCTGTAGCGCCGTTCTTCCGTGGCTGCGCACTCTCCTGCGTCCCAGTCTGTAATGGCTGGGAACCCATTGCTTTCCCTTCCCATTTCACGCTCCTGGCACCAACAGCTCTGCCCGCCCGTGACTGCGACCACCTTGCTTTCCCCTGCCCGTAGCCTTGCAGTTTCGTGGCTGGGTACAACCCCCTTACATCCACTCTCCCCAAGCCTTCGTGCACATGAACGGTGCACCTTTTTGCTCCCTCTGTAGCTGTGCTTTTCCCGTTCGTGGCTGTGCACCCCCGTGTTTACCCCCCCCCCCCCCCCCCCCTCTCCCCTTCCCATGCTACGCACTTCCACCCTCTGCATACTGTTCTGTGTGCTGCTTCTCCTGTGGATCATCTTCACCTTGCCCCTTCTTCCCCAGCCCTCCTTTGGCTTTGCAATCTGTGGCATACTCTGCTTCCCTTCCCTGCTATGGCTGCAGCTGCAGACCTCCAGTTCTCACCTGCCATCCTCGTAGTTCCTTGCCCCACTGTCCTGTGATCCCTACCCCACCTCACCCCCGCCATGCCACAGTACAACTCCCTGGATAGCTCTGCGTGCCCTGCCCTTCCCTTCCCTGCAGCCTGTTCTTTGGGGTCCCTACTGCCCCACCCGACAGAGAAGAGCTGTTTCGTGGGAGGAAAGTCATAAGGTCCAGGGCATCCCTCAAGTCCACTGCCTCTGTAAAGGGAGACAGTCCTAATCCCAGCCTCCTTCCTTACTGTATGGCTAAGGATTCAGGTGCCTCCCTACATCCATTTCCCTGTGTGTGATTGGTCCCGGGCACAGCTCTTGTTTCCGAGATCGGTTTTTCTTTCTTCCCCCTCCCCCTTCTCTCTGCTTTGCCCTTACTGACTCCTTTTTTTCCCCCAGAGTGGTGCTGCCAGGCAAGGCACAATCGGGAGCTCCACCCAACGCTCCAGTTTGCGGCTCTGCTTCCCATATTAACTTTGCCTTTGAGCAACACGGCCAAAGCTATGCTGGTTTGTTGCGTAGCTCTTTTCTGAAGGCTGTAGTACAAACGATCGCGACTGATGCCTTGGCTGTGCTTTGCTCGCTTGTAAATGTTAGTTCCCTTTGGCTGTATCACTTGCAGTAGCTGAATCCAGCTTCCAGCAGACTGCTTATGTGGGAAAGTCCGTCTCTGGTGTCCCAGATGACTCATCACAGAGATGAGTTTTTGTAGCTCATCCGTTCAGGCAGACCATTTTTTTTTACATAAGAGCTCTGTCCTTCCGATGCAGAACACTGCGGAGAGCTGTCCAGTTGCAATAGGAAACATTCTTTCTGTATAGCAAATATGCTGCAAAGAGGAAGGCAATCAGCTTTATGGTGCATGAACAAATGGTTTGAATTAAGAGAGTGAGATATATGCTAAATGTTAGGGATGGATTTTGAAATTTTTCAGTCACTGCAGTAGACTGCCAGAGGATATTGTGAAGTCAGTATTGTTTGAGGTTTGCAAAAAAACCCCAACAAAAACATGTTAGATAAACATCTGTCAGGAGTGGCTTAAGGAAAGCTGATACAGACTTGAGAGTGAAGTTGATGTTTTGAAGTAATGTTTTGAAGTCTTTTCCAACCTTACTTTCTGTGGTTCCTATCCAAATTGCTTTTCTTAACTGTTTTGTAGGCCCTTTCTAGCTCTTCTATATGAATTTGAATTGCAGTTCACTGTTCTTTTCTTAAAGGAAAATGCAGGCTTATTTGTGGGTAATATTACAGGATGAGTTGGTTTGCATATCTGGCCTGTTCATGGGTTTCAGCTGACTGATTTTGGGTTTTAGTGAAATTTGTGTTCTGCTCCCAGGTTGTATGTTAATGGTATTCTGCTAAACTTTTCATTTGCCTTCCTTATGCATGGCAAGATGCAGTACAGCAATTGAGCTTTTTGTACCCCATATGTATGTGATTGAAGTATAAAGAACGCAGTTTATTTAATTTCCTAACCCTAAGCAGTGGTGTATCTCCCCAGGAAATCCAAATCAAAGGCTAGTTGCTGAATATTTTATCAGCAGTTTTGTCTGGTATATGGATTACAGAAACCTTGCTACATACTGTACAGCACTACATTAGGTCCTAATGTCTGTACTATCATCCCTTTTCTCATTAATAAATGTTGTTTTACTCATCCTCCATGGTCTTTGCACTTCCCCCTCTTACATTTCTCATGGGCACGGGTCCATCCGACATTCCTTCATGTTTCCTCACCTACTTTTTGCTTCTCCCTTTGTAGCTTCATATTTGTCTTTGACGTAATCTCTCCTCTTATCATGAATGCCCTCATTCCTTATGACTTTGTTTTTCAAGTAGATTTCTCATTAAGTTTATTTTTCAGCTCTCTAGCCTATTTGATCTTCATCTGCTAATCCCTGTTTCTGTTTCTGACAGAAATTATTACTTCTGTTTTGATTCTGCCAACCATCTTACCTGATTACTGCATCCCCCAGTCCCTTTCTCATGACTGCTACCTTCTCCTTTCATTTCTGATAATACGTCTACCTGTGACTGATTGAACTGGATAGATTTCTTTGTAGTTTTATTCATAGCTTTTATTTCATACTTCATTATCCATTTTCCCCCCAGGTGTGTTCCTTTGCTTTGCAGGCTGTCTAAAGCCTCTATCTTAGGCCTTTTCCTATGCCTCTTCCCCAGCAGAATCTAAAGGTTTCCAGAGAAAAACTGATTAGCATTGACATGTTTACCTTTATTCAGCACTGTTGATTCCTATTTACAGAGATGTATTCTCATGTTTGTTTTCTGCTTTTTCTGCCCTTTTAACTATCCAAAGCCCAATTCATCCAGTTTTTCTACTGTTTTAATTTCAAATTTTAGGTTTTTACCTTCGGCTGCCATCTTACTCCCTTCCTAATTTTATTCTGAGTTGCTATTCTCCATCCTTAAAAATAGCAGCACACTAGTCCGTTTCCCTTCTTTTCCAAATTCCTGAACAGAGGAATGTATGTTTGTTGTCACACATTCTTTCCTCTTTCTTCATACTAAATTAATTTCAGTCCAGATTCTGTGTTGTGTTGAAATTGTCTTCAGTTAATATCTCTACAGGCTTCGTGTGCCCAAGTTGCAAGGATTCCATGTCTTTCTTACCCTCCTTGGTCTCTGTTGCTTTCAATAGCATGTGTAAACCCCTACCACATGGTGTTTTATTCTCCCTGGAATGTCTATAGTGCAAAAGAATTTTCTGAGTTGAAAGGAACCCACAAGAATCACTGAATCCAACTCTTAAGTGAATGGTCTGTGTGGGGACAGTACTGTTGTTTTGCAATTATTCACTGCCTTCTTCTCTCTGATTATTGTTTATTTGCCACCACTTCTGTCTGTGGTTATACCTCCAGCCTTTTCCCCCGCCATTTGTTAACTTCCTATTTTATCAAATTTATCAGCTTTTTTTGTTAAAAGTCATGTTAAATTAAACTTAATGCAGCCATACCAGACTTTCTTCCAGATGAGCTAATTCCTTCTGTTGCTCCACTACTGTTGTGCCTGCTGAGGCAATTAGAACTGGAGTACTTCTTTTCCAGTTTCTTTCTTATTTGCATTTTGATTTTCTGTGTTTGCACAAAGTTCTTTCACCTCCCCTGGTGTAGCATCTTCTGTGATCTCCTCTATTTCTTTATTATCACAACTAGAATTCTTGTTTACGTCTTGTTCCTTTTCAGTGTTACCTGTTGTTTTTCCTTGGTGTTACAAGGCTGTCGCCATCTTTTTTTCTTTAGAGGCTTGTGCAATCCTGTACTTATTTAGGATCACTAAGCTGTCGTTTTTTTGTCTCTTTTGTCTCTTTACTATCACCATCTTGAACCTTGAGCTTGTAGAGAAAAGCTTGTGCAATGTCAGCTACATCTTAGCAGTTATCTTAAAGCAGTCATGTTTACTTACTGTTAGTTATGAATAGATCTTCCTAACATTTATTTGAATTGTAGTTTAGCCAAAGTGTGCTGTCCTATATGAGATGAAAACCTGAAAAGGAAGCGACAAATATTGAGGTGGGATTTCTATCTCCTGTCTGGTATTGCTGTTACTTGTCAGTACCTTCACGTAGTTTAAACCCAGTGTCCTTTCTCTGCCATATCTTTATCATGAGGTGGGTGTTTTCACAAGAAGGGTGCTTCTGTCTGGATGTGTCTTTTTTGTCATGGATCTGCTGTGCAACAGATCTTAAGTTTCTTCTTACTTTTGATGGAGGTAACTCTAGTTTGAGTTTGTGGGGTTTTTTTTGTATGTTTGTGCTGTTTTGCAGATGGATTTTCTCTACCTAAATATATGGATCTTTTGAGCAAATGGTGCAGAGGTTCTGAATTGCTAAAAAATTGCATTTCTTTCAAATCTTTAGTTTTACTGAGGAAGAAAAATGGAGTTGAGTGCTGGTGTTCTCTTCTCTTGCTTTTCATTCTTCTCCTTTTCCTGATATTTTCTTCTATGCCATGGCATCAATCCATTTTAAAACTGAATTTTCAGGAAGTAACCATTGAAGTTCATCACTCCTATGTTGCCACAACTGTTAGGCTGTGCTGTAAATCTGTTTGTTTGAACTAATCTGTACAGGTTTTTCGTTTGTTTTTAAGCAAGAAAATCTATTTTACAGTATAACTCAAATTGCTTCACTGATGTAGTTTATAGCACAGTTCTGTAAAGTTTGCATTGTAATATCTGAGGGGACAGAAATTCGTAGATAGTGAAAGGGAATGATATGTGGGGCTACACAGACCTTTAACTGCTTTCTCGTGCAACAATTGTAACACATAATCTGTTCTCTCTTCCTGCTGTTCTACAATGGACGTAGCTGATAGTTAAAAGGTGTTTGCTTTGGCAACATGTTGTAGGAAACAAGGCAGTTTATTGAAGTCTTAATGTTTGTGTTGCAATTGGGAAATACTGTGTGTGCTTAAAATAAACTTACAGCTTTTTACATTAGTGACTTAATCTATGATATGTGTGAGAGGAGCTTGAAATATTGCTGGAAACTGGAGGCATGGCTAGGAAAAACAAAGCCTATGTTATTCTTGGTGGTTTTACTGGTGGTCTTGGTTTTTCAAAGACTGTAAAAACTTCCTGTTATAAGAGGAGATGAAGCCAGATCATCCCTTAACTTTCCCTTGAGCATTTGCTATCAAAACAACGTTGAATAATCTGGAGTTCCTAATTTTTTGAAAAAATTAGTAGCTCTGATGGAATGTCACTTCCGACCATTGTGGACAATACAGATTACTAATTGTACATCAGCCATATATCTTCAGTTGTCAGAGGTTCTCGCAGTCAAATGAGTTTAAGGGGCATCAAAACATGCCTGTTTCATTTTGGGCATGGCTGCCATCATGGGAGAAGACCAGGCAGATAATGGTGTTGAGGAAGGGAAACAGAATGAGTTGTGAATTCTCCTTCCAGGAGATGGGAAGCTTGATTTCCCTTTCAATATACACTGACAGAAGATGAGGCTTCTGTTCTAGCCTCTGGTAAGCAGATATAATATGAAGGATAAAGTGTGCAAGCAGGATCCTAGAACCTGCTAATGATAAGGCATCTCATGGAATTGCTTCTGTATTTCTGGTCTGTAAGCTCTGTTAGTTTCTGTGAAGCATGAAGCATGTCCTTTTATAAATGCTGTCACAAGCAACTGCACAACCCGGGCAAATAATTTCTTTTGATCTTAACACAGAAATATTTCAACTACGTAGATACTTGTGAGTACTCTGTAAAATTCATCGAGTTTTTCCTACTGAGGCCTAACTGATCTGAGGTTCAGACTACCCTTCAGTTCTATCACTTCTTAAAATTTGTAGATAGCAAGTTATTTACATTGTCTGGTAATTCAAACATCAGCATTTTAAGAGCTTCAGGAAGTGATAGTTTGTACTACAAACAAGCATGGGACATAGCATCCTTACAGTTTTGGGTTTTTTTTTAATGAAATGAGAACAGTTTTGGAGAAGACTAATTCTCTTGCATTGTTAATAGGGAATGCTAAGTCCAAAGCTTATGTTATTGTAATCTATTTGGCATCAAGACTGCTGTCAGCCATCAGAGTTTCAGGTTAATAATTGTGAGGGTATATTAAGTATCACCCAACTGGTGGCTTTTCTTTGCCTTTATTGAGGAAATGAGAGTGTTTGTTAAGTGGTGAAGTTGTCAACTGCCTTTATGCTGCTTACTCTGAAGGCAGGCTTTGGTAGCAACTGTGCGTGCCTTTTCCATATTTGGGCTGACTATAATTTTTGTTCCTATGAACTTACCTTAGTGATTTCTTTTGTGAAAAGTAGAACTTGCAAACCAGAAACTGTGTCTTTGATATTTTATATATGTATCTTTCCCCCTTGGAGCAGCTTTTGGAAAATTGTGTAAATTTTATGCTTACTTTCTAAAAAATGGTTATGCAGTGTTGTCAAGCTACTTCTGACTGTTGAGTAAACTGATTGCTAATTTTACCTTTGTTTTATGAAACTGTACTGAAAGCTTGGTTATAATTTTTAGAGAAATAGTTTGTCCTGGTGAATATCTAATAGGGTTCTTTTAGGTCATTCAACTGCTTTGACATTTCCCAGACTTATGCAGTAGATAAATGTCATTGCATTCATTGGCCTGCTTTTGCTAGACTCCCTCTTGTGTTTTATTTTGTTTGGTTGGTGTTGTTTGTTTGCTTTGTTTTGTTTTCTTCTTTTAAATCTTCTAGGTAAGCAATTTTCTAATGTGGAGTAAAGGTGTATAATTGTATGACAACAGCCTTTAGAGCATCTGTATGTATATTTAAGAAGAGAGAAATGCCAACTTCATTTTGAAGTTCAGCAGTACAGTCCAAAAATTTAGGTTTTTTCTGCTTTAATGTGATTTCAACACCCAGTATGCAGGGCACTATAAAAGTATAAGATGATTGCTGGTATATTGGAAAGCTGATTCCATACTGCATTTTTACATGCTAGTTTCTAGCATGCTATTTTTATCAATAGTGTTGCTAGACTGTGGTAAAAAGCACGATGAGCAGAACATGGTGACTTGTACCTGATAACATATATAGTGCATGCTCTTAATTAGTGTAGTTAAATAACTGTCTACAGCAGAAATGAGCGCTGGCCTGTTTAGGTTTGGTTTTGTTTTCAATTGAAACCACTCTTGCTGCTCTCCAGATATATTATTTGGCCGAGGAAGAAACCTCTGAATGCTGTATACAGATCTACAGAAACAAAACAGGAAACCCGTTTAAGTACTTTGTTCAAGGTCACGATAACCATGTCCTGTGAATGCTTTGTCAGACTTCTCATAGTTTGCAGGGAAAAACTGCAAAAATATTGCCTAGTTATAAGGAAGTATGCTTATGTAATAAGCTAAGGGCTTGACATATTATTTCCTTTTCCATTCTCCTCCCACTTTTTCTTACATAAATCAGATAGAGCTTTCTTGGTATTAGTTCCTGTTAATCTAATATACTCTCAGTGTCCTCAAGCGCTGCCCTCTTATTGTAATCCCAGGTGTTTTTCTTTCTTGTTATGCCAGAATTTTGAACCTGTAAGTCAGGAGTTTGTATTTAAGCAGCCATGATTTTCACTTGGCAAATACATTTGCATATAGGCTGCATTGTGAAGGAATGTGTATCAAACTGCTATGAATGTCCCTGTAGGTGGCAACACTTAGTTCCCACAGCAGTGCTGTGCAGGCCATGAGCTCCAAATGAGCTGTGATGTCTTTGGTCTTCAATTTACATGAAGGCAGTGCAAAGAATAGGGGCAGCATTTTCTATGGAATGCCCTCCACATCTCATGTGGAGACCAGTAACTGGGAAGTTCTGCTGTGGGATTACTATTTTTTTGGATGTGTCTCAATGTTCTGCAATAAAGCTAACATCTGAAAGTAAAGTGTGTTTTTAATTGTATGTTTTACTAGTCTTGAGTTAGAAAACACTTTGTAATTTGGGATTTGCTGTCTGTAGAAGTAATAAAGTTTGAAATTCTGTGAAACAGCTTGATGAACAAATAGAAAATTCGAATATAGTGCAGTAACTTGGTATATGCAGAATATCTTCAGAAGGGAAGAACTGTTTTGATTTTTTTGGTTTTGTGGTTTTGGGAGGGGTGTTATAGGTTTTGGAGGGTTGTGGTTTGTTTTGGTTTTGTTGCTTTGGGTTTTTATTGTTTTTGTTTTGGTTTTGTTTGCATGACTAATTTTTTATTGATGAATAAGAACCATGGAGGTATCAACATTGAACATTGCATTGAAGAAAATATATTAAGCCCCTGAAAAATATTACTGTGATATTTGTAAAGTATCCTTATTTATTGCTCATTTCAAATAAATACTTAATCATGTAAAATGAAGAAAAGAAACAATAGCTAAATACTTTTGAGACTTTAAAACAGGGCTTTTGTCGGCAGATGGTCTGATCTCTAAACTTCAAAACTGCAGCAGGTGTGCTGATTGTGTCAGCTTTATTTAATCAGCTGTGTTACATTACAAGATAAATATTTAAGTTGTTGATTGAGGTGGAGGTATGTAATCAAGGAGTGTTGAAGCAATGTTTAATATGAGTTGACTGTGAAGATGAATGGAAGATGATCTACAACACAACATATGCTACATTCAAGGGTGAAGTTCCCATGTATGTGTTTTCAGGGTAAACATCCTTATATTACACCAGTAGTAACACTGTAAGTGATACCTTATGTGATCTCAATTTTGTTTACCTTATGTAAAAACTTATAAATACTATTGGTGCAGTCAGAGAACATTAGTGAAACAGAAGATGTGGACATACTGAATTGATGGTTTTCTTAATACCTGAAGTAAAGCAAAGTAGAAATTCATTACCTTTTGGTGGATAAAGCAGTATTACACCTATTATTATTTCTGAGTTTCATACTTTTAACAGGCAGGTCCATCTTTTCAGTGGACAGGGCATTGGAGAACAAATGGTGAAATGTGAAGTCATTAGGAAAATAAGGATGTGGGTGGCTATGTGTAAAATACTGTTATATGGCTCTAGGTCTGAAGTGTGACTAGTGTCTGCTTTGCAGTAAATTGAAAAATACACTGTTTTGTAATGAGATTGAAGCAGAAATTCCACAAAAATGGGTAGAGGACTCCACAGTGAATTGCATGTCTTATTTTGCAGTCCCTTTTGGAATTGCCCCAAGGTGTTTTGGCTTCTTTTCTAGAAATGACTGGGGTATGCTGCAGTAGTGTTACAGTGACAAGCTCTTTTGTCCCTGTAAGTGGGAGACATTGCTTCGGTTTTCTAAGTGTGCGGCAACTCGAGCTGCTGCCTCCCATGAGAATGCAACCATTAGCAAGCTCTTTGAGATTGGAGCAATACTAGCCTCCCCCAGAGGTAAATTCAGGCCAAGTCTACACTAACAATTATTTTAGTGTTTATGGAGGTATTTTAATTGATACAGTATAGTTCATTCTTCCAGGGAACTGGTCTAATTTCGTAGAGTAGAAGTTGCACTTGCTGGTGCGTGTTCCTGCTCTAGTAGTAATGGAGATGTACAATTATATGCCGTATAATAAGCAAGTTTTATTGTGAACCTGAGAGATTGTCTGAACTCATGATAGTGCTGCAAGCTGTTATTTAGTGCTTTGTCTGAAAACCCTAGAGGTCATGCGCAGGAAATCTGTAGGTAATGGTGAACATCTTAACTATGTCAGCTATGTCCAGTGTTCTTAGACTTCTTGGTGGAGTAAGCTAAGAGTTTTCATCTAACATCATAGGTAATGTCATGAACTGAAAATAGTTTTCATTCTTCAAGTCTTTGTTCTGCATGCTTAAACAGTGGATTTGCCGCATGAAAGTTTGAGAGAGAACTAGTTTACTTGAGTTTTACTTTTGTTCTCAGAGGTGTACTTGTGTGGAGAATTGAGTGTCATGCTTGATGTCAGGACTCGTGGTCTCTCCCTTTAGGCTCTAGGATCGAGATCTCTTTAGAGGTGGAAGAGGCTTCATTAGGATTATGTGCACCTGCTGCTAGTTCTTTTAAACAGCTGCATAGTGTAGAAAAGTCTACTATGTCTTGGACAGAAAAATGGCATATCTGTTAAACCTGGAGAATTACTCTCTTGCATTGGAAACAGTTTGGTAAACTAGTAAATTATGGCTCATCTTACTTGTAGGTGGAATGCTTCACAGTAAAGGTCAACATGTGATTAGTACTGTTCTTTAGCTTGCAAAGCTTTAAAACGGGTAAAATACCATCTCCTTAAACAGCCCTTAGGAATCACTTACAAATGTTTCAAGAACTGGTTTTTTTTCTTCTGTGTGTGTATATTTCAAAAGCATTTGAAGTTGCAGGGTTAAACCTGGCTTGCAGGACGGTTTCTGAACTGGATGACTTCTTGGTCATCAGTTTTTTAATCTGGCTTGCCCATTTCCCAAGGAGCTGTGCCCTTACATGTCATTTGGTGGTCATTGGCACAGTATTGCAAATGGCCCCTCCAATTTTGAAGGGTTGAACTTGCATCATAGGTGTAAAATTTATGTATTCTATACTCACAGTGCTACCAGAATAAACAAAATGCTTTTTATATGATCAGTTGAATCTCTGGTACTTTATCAGAACCAGTTTACCTTTTAGGAAAGATGGATGTTGTGGCAGTTTCCACAAAAGATGCCAACCAGGATGAGAATCCTTTTTTTGCCTCTAAAAGCCATTTATTTATGCTGTGTGCACACTCTGACTGTTTGTCTTCTATGAAGATAGTTAGCTACACAATAATTTCTGAATTCTAATTTAGATAAACAAAGAGCAGTTATGTCTGTTTACTCTTCTGTATTGAATTACAGTTATATGTATTCTGTGTCAGGATGTTACATCAAGGTGATGAAACAGAGAATTTAAAGATGTAGATAGATGAACAGGGTTCCTGGGATAGGGTTTTGTAACGAATTGTCTTAACATCAGTATACTTAACTGTCTGAATGAAGTTGTGACTTTATTCTTACAACCTTTGTGTTCATATGCAAATTGGAATAATCCTGTACTCTCCAGCTGCTAACTTATACTCACAAGCCCAAGTGGAGTCTTGTGTCTAACCTCTAGACTCTGACCTGCATCTCCTTTTTATCCAGGAGCACATGCCAGTTATTCACTGGGTTGTCCTTAATTCAGCCCACCTTCCTCACTAGTACCTGAATTTTCTTCTTGAAACGTGTCATCTGACCACCACAAGACTTCTTCTTTCTGTTTCCTGTACCATCCTGATGTTGCAATATCATCAGTTGATGGCAGATTCCATCTTTATCCTTATCTTACTCACATTTTTGCTACTTACCCACGACTTGATTATCTGTATGTGTAGTGCTGCAGATGTTCTTTAATAGGCTTCTTGCTTCAGTCTCATCACCCCTAAATTTTACATTGCATGAGACATGTTGTGTTCAAAATAAATTCTCTATGGCTCCCTACATCTGTAGTCTGTTGAAATGCTGTGTTTTTTCACCTTTTTATGCTCTGATAGAGGTTTTCCTCTGGTTATGGCACATGAGTGCTTGCATGGCAGCACCCAGTGCTACTATTACATTTAACAGTGAAAGTGGTTTTGGCTATGCTTCTGTACAGGAATTCTGGCAATTCCTGCAGAAGTGTACTGCAGTGTGCAGAGGAGACCTGTTCTTTGGTGCTGCAAAGGTATATTTTGGAAGTGACAGCAGGAAAGAAATCTGGAAGAGGGATTTCTGGTTTTGTTTTGGAGTGATTGGATGCAATGAATACCAAGAAAATAACCTCTTTTTATTTTGTATTTGCATGAGGGTTCTGATTTGGTTTTGAGTTTGCTAAGTCTTGTGCAAAATGGACAGATAGAGACTTCTGAACACACTCATTTGGGTTCTTGACTAAATAACTCATAAAATCAGCACAGAAAAGCTGTTATGACCAAGAAATATTCCCAAACTGAAAGTTTGCCTTGGAGAGAAATGCTGGTTTGCAAGCCTTGCACTTCTGACTGAGAGCTCCAGATTCTCTGTGCTCTCTCATGACAGTACATGCTTTGTTTATGGCAAGAATATCCTTAGAGAGCATAGTGTAAATTATGAAAGCCCTGTTTTAAGGGAAAACTTGAAATGAATATAATAATTTCCTTTTTTTTTCTCTAGCTTTCTTGCATAAGCAAATAGTGCAGGCTCCTAATCTATCTGGAAGAAAAGCTAAAATGAGTAGAAGTGCTCATTTAGGATTTCGGGCAAAGCATGTCTGCTAAAATGTTATGGTGTTTCAGTCACAATGGAGACAAAGCTTAGTTTACAGACTGCGGAACAAACAACATTTGTTAGAACTTATGTTGACCATGGCTTAACAATTTATGTTGCCAAAGCATGGAAATCAGTCTGAGTAAATGCCTAAGGGTGTGGAGTAGACAGGGAGCAATCACTGGAGAGACGCAGACAGCAACGTCAAAGACAAGGATAAAGGTCTGTGAAGCTATGGAAGAGGATTCATTGAGAATTCAGAATACAAGGAAGCAACTGGGAAGAAAATAATAGATAATGGTAGCTAGCTTGGGTTTTAGTGAGGTCTGAGGACAAGTAAGATTGGGCAGGCTACAGGAGAGGGTGTTGTTTCAAACATATGTAAAATTTCATACCTTTTTACCATGCTGGGTGGTTTAAGTTGTAAGTTAGTAAGTATCTAGTACCTGTCGAGTTTCCTCCAAGGATACTTTTTGTTTGGAATGCATTCCTAGTGGTTTGTTGGTGGTTTTTTTGGGTTTTGAGGTTTTTTTTTAATTTTGTTTTGTTAATTTTTTAAATTTTTTTTTAGCAGAGTAAGAACCATAGAGAATTACTTTATCTGTGTAACTTTCTGGCACTGTTCTACATTGTGGCATTTCAAGTTTCTTTTTGACATATAAATTGCAGTCCTCTTAGTAAGTAAAATGGATTACTTATGGTAACTGTTACTTATGGTAACTGTGACTAGTCAGACAACTGCAATCCTTGCCAGAGCTATTCTAGAGGCTTTAAAAATCCTATTAAAAGATTTTGTATGCAGATGGTAGAGAGAGGATAAAAAACCCCAACAAAACAAACAGCACACTGCAGTTCATTTTGCTGCTCTCTCTTTTGCCAAGGGCAGTTTGCTCTTAAGACAGCAGCTGTAGCTGAAATTTATCTCTGCGGTTTGTAAATAAAAGTAAATTTCTAGAGAATCTAGAGTTCTTGGAGTGAATTTAGTAACAGGAAGCATGAAGCCTTCTCTATTTTATGCAATTATGATTATGCTAATTATAACAACATAAATGTCACAGTCTTGTTTTAAATGTTAAGTTTGAAGGGTGTGTTAGTTTTAAGTGTGAACTGCCAGGATCAGAAGATTCAGTTTTGTTGAAGGTGGGTTGTAGAGTGCATAATGTGACCTTTTAGCACCTCTCACTGCTGATGGAGTAAAATCTAAAGAAGTTTGTTCAGAACTTAGAGTGAATTTGCATCTTGAATTAGAACAGTATTTATCACACCTATAAAACTATATTTATCACGTCTGTAAGTGGAACTTCTTTAATAAAAGATTGCAAAATTAGCATGGAATTCCCTAATGCAAAGTTGGACTACTTAGAAAATGCATTTTTTGAAGTGTGATGCATGCAGGATTTCATTTGTTCACCGAGTTTTTAGATTTCTGATGGTAGTATTTTAAAAAGTTGCTTTGTGCTTGTGAATTAAAAAAAGCTGAAGTCATGAATACCAAAAAAATCACCTTGCTAATGTCATGTAAGTTACATGCTGTTGCTTTTCTTAAAATTAAAAATATGCAAGATACATACTGGAGATAAAAGATGTTGACATTTCATCTAGCCATTCTGTTTTGGTTCAGTACTGACATTTGCTGCCTTGTCATCAAAATCTCGAAGATTTTTCAGAGTCTTAAGAGAAAAAAATAAATTCAAAATTTGAATGGGTTATCCCCTTTGCTCTGTCTCTGGAGGGAACAGTTGTGTATGTAGTCTCCTTATATCAATCTCCTTTTCTTCCTCAAGGATTAAAATAGTGTCTGCAGTTTTTGGGTCTCAGTTAATATATCTGAAAATTCAGTATTTGGGAGCCTGTTGAAAAAACTTGTCTGTGTAATTGTGTATTTTTAAAAGTAGCTGTAATCAGTGTTTTTGTTATAACAAATTCTGATTTGGTGGTTAGTTTTGTAGTACAGCTAATGCCTATTCTTTTCCTGAAACCTTTTTGCCTAAATGACTATAAATAAGACCCTAATTATCTTAGCAATGTATACATACTTAAGAATTTTTACCTCATGAGCAGCAAACTATCTGAATTGTTTACAACTACCTCCATCATTGAGTATTCCAACCTTTAATTATACAACTTTCCTTTTCTGACACCTTAACAATACAGATGAAGGATTCCTTCACTAAAGTGTTAAGCTCAGCCAATTTATGGAAGGTAGAAAACTGTTCCTTAAACAGCAATTTATTGCCTCCTTTCTACACAGATCTTGTTCAGCCTGACAATAGTGTTTGAAAACTTGGGGGTTTTTGAAAAGTTTAATCCTTTATCCTTCCTAGAAATCAGATTACTGAAAAGTAGCTGTGGAAGACTGCGGTAGGGTCAAGATATTGTCAATTCCATGCCATTAGTTTCTGTTTTCTGTTAATAAAAGACAAGTGAAAATAACTTGTTTTGTGAAAAAAATATTTGTAAATTTCTGTATAAATTAACTCTTTTCTGGGTAAATAACTATTTGGTGATCTAGCTCCTGTGGAGACACTCCTTTTGGAATTGTACATGAACCTTACTCTTTAAGTCTTTCAACCAAGCTTCTTAAACTATCTTGGCATTTAAGGATGGCTCCTGCTGTAGGTAGATTACCTGTAGAATCATTTTCTACCTTTTTGTATTATGAGCAGACTATTAAAGTGTTTTTAACCTCATTTCTCTCTTCTCACACAAGAGTTCCAAGCGAGAGTGGAAGCCTCTGGAAGACCACAGCTGCACAGATGTACCATGGCTGCTCTTATTCATTCTCTTCTGCATAGGAATGGTGAGTAAAACTCCAAGGATATTGTAAATGTTAAGTAGTTGAAGAGTTTGCATTAATAAGAAAGGAAATTTAAAACCTGTCAGTAACCTAATCACTGGTAAAGATCAGGATATATTTGCATGGGAACCATCACCTGTAAAACAGAAATGAGTAGTATGTATATATCAAAGGCCTTTGGTAGAGATCCATAATTTATTGTTGGTGCCAGTTCTTGCTCCAGCTTCTCTTCCCCTGAAACTGCAGTCTCAGTGGTAAGTGATTTTTCAGCATGGCAGATTATCACTTGACTCATACTCCTTCTGGGACTCTGCATATCCCAGAAATGATAGCTGAGAGTCTGGTAAACAATTCTGTGAATCACAGTAAACTTTTTTGTGAGAAACAAAGATTGTGACTGTCAAAGAATTAACTGGGGTTTTGTTTATTTGTTAATTTATTTATTTATTTTATTGTATACTTAGTAGAAGCAGCTATTGTTAACAACCATATTACTAATGATAAGATCTTTCTTTCAAAGTTTTAACAATTCTGTCCTCTGTGATGAGACCATCACCTTTTTCAAGTCAGCCTCACAGTACTCTACACTTATTAAAAGACCCAACTCCAAAAGCTGCAGATTAATGAGAACTAGAAGTACATGTCTTTCCATCTTTTTTTGTTTCATGAATCTATTTTTGCTACTCTTCTTAAATAGAGAATGTCCATTGCTGTCTTGTACTGCTGTGTTGCAAGCAAGTGTCTTTAGGGGGGTTTGAGACTTCTGTGCTCTCAGCTTTCTTTTCTGCTCTCCCTCTGTCTCTGGTGTTTGGAATAATTCCACTGAAAAATGTCTTCGACTTTCCCCAGAGTGGTTTTCAATGGCTCTGCTTCAAATGTAAAAATTCCAATGATTATTTAAAATCATATGAAATACAGTGTCACTGTAATGTGGATATCTTAAAATTGCAGAAATCGCAGCACTTCCTGAAACAAGTAGCTTTTTTTTGCATTTGGTTTTTTTTTTTTTTCTGGTTTTGTTGATGTTCCCTGATTATTTGGTTATACTTACCTGTTCCTCCAATTATAAATTAGTTTTCTGTGCATGAGTGTCCCAAATTTTCCAGTCTAAGCAATGCAATATAAAGAGCAATCATCCACCTGGGTTACATAGTTAGTGTTCTAGGAGACTTCACTTGCAGTGTAAACCACCCCCATTTTTACTGTTCCATGCCAACGTCATTACCTGTTGTCATCATTTCATCTGATCCTGCCACTGCCATCTCTTGCTCCATGCACTTGTCTCAGCTGTTTATTCCACTGCCACTTCTCAAATCTTAGCCTGTCTCACATGTAAAATCAGTTCCTTGGTGGTAGCTGAGTGAGCTGATGGCTCGTTTTTCCCTGTTAGTGATTTGCTAATGAAGCTTTTGGGCCAGTCTCTTGTTTGCACAATCATTGCTTTAATCTTGGTTTTGCTTGTGAAATATCTCTGGAAGTTCACAGCAAAACCTGCCTACTTTGGGTATTTTCCACATTACTTGGTCTGAACCATTTTTCTTTGTAACTATTTCTTACCTGCATTTGAAACCAGCTGAAACCATAGTGGCCTTGACCTGGTCACCTGCTTTAAGTGGATTTCCTTAAAAGAAACTTGTGTTAGATAGGCCTCTTCATTTTAGCTCATCTTTGAAAGTACTGAATTTAAAGGAAAGAAAAAAAATCTGTAAGCAAGAAAATCTGGATTGTGTGGAATGGTCTAAGATGCATAGCAATCCTTGACAACTCCATCTCTGCTTGTAGCTCTCCTTCACTGCCTGCCCTTGCCCACTTGCTGACTTCTCCCTTCTGCTTCATGCCCACTTGCTGACAATGAAACTTTCAAATAAACCACATAGAGGAGTCTTAACTGTGCTTGTATAATATCCAGTGTTAGATGTCTGAGTTCTCTTTTAGCTTGCATTATGTTTTATTATTGCACAACAGTTCCCTGTGATCATCCTTGTCTTTCCTTTTCCAGTCCGAAAGAATTTTTAGACAAACTCTGCATAGAAGTAAATTAATAAAACTGACTTTCCCTAGCTGTCAAACAGTATTGCTAAACTGTGGGGGTTTTTTATTCCTCCAGGGTTTTGTCTGTGGCTTTTCAATAGCTACAGGAGCAGCTGCAAGACTGCTTTCGGGATATGACAGTTATGGAAATATTTGTGGACAGAAAAATGTCAAGGTGGAGGGAATAGTCAACAGTGGTCTGGACCTCACACACAAGAAGTAAGTATGTAATACAATTCCTGCATCCTGTAAACCAGGAAGGGCAAAATCTTTCTTTCTTTTAGAGTGGTTTTAAATAAATTGGGAAAAGGGATATGCTAACTCATTCCTACTTGTCATTTGACACTTTTCTCACTTAGAGGTCAGCAATCTTTTGTAACTACCAGCAACATTAGACTGTATGTTGGCAGATACGCAATATGAATACAGAGAGGAAGTACTTTTTCTCAGTATCCATTTCATGTAGGATATTGTACTAGGCTGCTGAAAAGTCTTGTTTGTTAGAATTTTAGGTGCTACAAGTATTCTCAGATTTGGGAGCAGGCTTTGATATCAATGTTTGCTTTTGATGTTGCATGCTTAGTTTCTGCTGCTATGTGTAAGGGGAGATGAGATATATCTGGCACATTAAAATAAGACTTTAAAATTTAAACTGTAGGCAGAATGTATGTTTGTGACTTGTGGAGAAAATGCACAAAACTTTAGAGGGGCACACAGCTTTGATTAAGCAGCGTCCTGTTAAAACTCGTACTTAAAATTCAGGTACTTCCTATCTGTTGTACAGGAAGACATCACACTGCAGTTGTAGTACTAGAGCAGTGGCAAGAATTCTGCACTGACAGATTGAATACCTGTGAATGTCTTTTGAGGTCTGTCTTGTCAGTCAGGCAAGCTCAGAATCCTTCTGTACAGCTTGGGTGACTTAAGAAAGTAAACTATTTAGCCTAGTACAGTGATATTAACTGACACAAAAAAGTGTTTTTTTCACTGTCAATTGTTTCAAGTAGATAAAAAGTTACTGATTTCTGAGTATGATAGCCTTTTGCTTCACACTTTCAGACTAACAGAAAATTGATGATTTTCATAAATTACTTTGGAAGCATACTTTCCTGAGATCTGCTTATTTTGAGTTGCTATTCTAAAGACCTCTAAATATCTCATTTAAAATTGGATGTAGATAGAAAATTGGTGGTTGGCAAAAAGATTCGAAGTAAATAAAATGTCTGGAACTTTTTACAGATATCTTTTGTCAGAAAAATAATTTCTTCATCTAATCCCATCTTTCAAGACAGTTGAAAGACTTAAAGGTTATGTGACATGATTTTCCTGTTTTTTTTACATAAACATTTTAACACTTTCTAAACCTATGTGTATATAGTACAAAATTGTGACACTAGTGTTCTGAGAAAAAATGCAAATTTTAAAATCATAATTTTAAGTTTACTTTTAGAAAGAAATGGTGTCTTACTTCACGTGTAAGTACAGAAACTCAGACACCTTATTGAAATGTAATAATTAGTATTGTGATAGTATTCTACATGTGACATAAGTCAGACCATCATGTGGGGAAACATCTACCATTAGGTAAATTCTTCTTGTAAATGCAAGCCCAAAAGACAGCAGATAAAAAGAGAAACTGTTTTTAACACAGCTAATTGATAGACCCTGTTGTTTGTCAAAAAGTCTTAATGAGGTTCAAAAGAATTATGCTTTTCTGACAAAGATGTCATGGCTTTGAGGCTCTAAGCACATCAATAGATAGGTACATATGAGTTCTAGTCACCTCTGTTTGGTTAAGAGAAAACCCTCTGCTAAGGCAGATTATTCTTTAACTGTTCACATGAAGTGCCTGGTACAATCCAGGGTATCCAGTTTTGGAAGAGATTGGTTCTTATTTGAGTGAGTGATCCTTCCTTCTCTCGCACCCCATAGTTTCTTCTGAAAAATTGCCAAGCAAATTTAAAAAGCTATCTGCTTTGCATCTGTCTCTAGCAGATGGAATTCCTACAGTGTCTGAGGTGGAGTTCATGGGAGTATTTAATGCTATTTTTATAGGAGCACTTTGCAGACAGACTGTAAAAAATAAACTCTTCTTCCTGCCTGTACATTTCAGTTTGTGTAGAGAAAGAAAAGGCTTTTAAGTTCCGCAAAAATGGGGCTCTGGAAACATGAAGTTTTTCTCATTTCATTTTGCTTGCAGAGGGTAATTCCATTTCCATTTCCTAGTCCAAGGGCTGAAAAGCTAAATCATCTGTAAAAATAACATTTTCTTCCTTGTATATGACAGCAACCCATAGTTGCTGGAAGTGAAATTGATGTGGTCTGTGTGGATATGGAAATCAGGGTGGTAAGGGTGAAGAGCAGAGTTCTCACAGGGTTATGATTTGCTCTGTGTACATCAGATATGCTGAAACCGGTGAGATGAAGTACTGGGAAGAAGGATTTTACAGCCTGGTCTTATGAACAAGGAGTGGATCAGGCATCCTTTTATTTTTACAAAGTAACCACAACACACTGTAATAGTCTGTTTTCTGGAGTCAGACATAGGCTTATACTCTAGATCTGACAGTGAATTCTAATTAAACCTATCTGTTTCAAGTAAGCTCCTTGCTTTACAAGTTCTGGGAGTTATGAGGGGTTAAAAATGACCTTTTATTTGCAAATATATGATAATCACAGCCAGATATAAGTATCTGAAATGCTAGTTCAGTGTGGTTTTTGATCACCAATAAGTGTATTTGGACAGAATTCAGTTTGTGCTGTCTACTCAAATACTAGGAGACATGCATATGATGCTATGAAGAATAGTTAGGGTGGCATTCTTCCTGAGCCATGCCTTTGACCCCAGGAAATGATTGAAGTTTAGGTAATGGGAGAACCAAGGGATGCTTTGTGGCATGTACACAGAAAATTTGTTTGAGTGAAACTGTATATGCCCTACTGTTGAAGAAATTTTTGACACTAGACTCTCATCTCCATTAGATGGCACAGATCAAGTGTGATATCTGGTAGCTCAATATAGGTGCCTTGAAAAAAGAGAAAGTGAGCAAAGAAATACCTGGAGAATTATTTCCCTTGTAATCTAAATTCCCTCTCTTACATGATGGCCTGGAGCAACAGCACTGTTAGGGCCTGGAGTGGTCTTGCTTTTCATTGGTTTACTGTTGTGCTACCAAGTGGTTGCCATGTGGTCATCCTCATACCCTCTTGGGCGGGTTTTTGTGGGGGTTTAGCTTGGTTGCAATATGGTCATGAAAGCTCCTGTAACATGCCATATGGGCTGTACATTCTAGCTGTTAATTTTTTGGTAATATTTAAGATGCTAGCTTTGTCTAAGTGTTATTAATGTTCAGATTACTAGCTCTTGGTTTCACTTTATTGCTCTACAGCTACCTGAAAGAATGGGGGTGTCAACCTCCTTTCCCAGGTAACACATGACAGGATGAGAAGAAATGGTCTCACATTGTGGAAGGGGGGATTTAGATTGGACATTATGACAATTTTTTTTTTTGCCAAAAATGTTGTCAAGCCCAGGGAAGTGGTGGAGCCACCATTCCTGGAGGTATTTAAAAGATGCGTAGATTTGGCGCTTAGGGACATGGTTTAGTGGCGGACTCGGCAGTGCATTTACAGTTAGAGTAGATGATGTGAGGGGTATCTTTCAACAAAAATTATTCTGTCATTCTAACTCTGCCTTCTTTTAGTTTCAAGCCATTCCCTCTTGTCCTTTCACTGTTTACCTGTGTGAAAAGTCACTTTGTCTTTTACAGAAGCCCCCTATAAGTACTGGAAAGCTGCCAAAATGTGTTTCTACTGCCTTCTCCAGGATGAACAGCCCCAACATTATTAGCACATCTTCATATGCTCCAGCCCTCTCATTTTCATGGATCTCCTCTGCGGTTCTTGTAATGGGTTCATGGCTTTCCTGTATTGGGCATTGCAGAGCTGGGTTCAATATACCAGCTGGAGGATCCCCTTGAGGGCAGAGTAAAACTTGCCTTGCTGATCATGCTTTTTTTATAAAGCCCCAGACACAGTTGGCTTTCTGGGCTGCAGGTGTACATTGCCGTGTCATGTCCAATTTTTTGTGCACTGGTACCTCCAAGTCCTTCTCTACAGGGCTGATACTTCATAAAGGTGCATAAATATGTGTATGTTGTAAGTCTACTATATTGATTTTTCAACTAGCAAACATTTTCGTTTGCAGTGTTAAAGCATCTCTAACAATATGATTACTTTGTTTACGTCAATCTTTGTATTACTGATATAAGTTATTTCCTTATTAGAAAATTACTCTATTGCTGATTGTAAATCACTGAAATTGCAGCACAAAGCATGTAATGACATTCTTCTAGAGACAAGAAAACCTGTCTTGTGGTGACACAGCATGAAATTTTCTGTAGTAAAATCAGTTATTTTCTATACCTAAGCTTTATAAACAAAAAAAATTAACTTTTCTTCTGTAATGCTAGTTCCTAGAATTTTGGTTCTTGTTTTAGTGCGATGAAGTAAAAATAATCTTACTTATCATACTTGTGTCTTCCAAGGCCACAGATTAAAGCCATAGATTTGATAGCCTGGAGTTTTCTGTGCAACTCCCTTACTGCTGTTAGAACTGTCTCTGTACCATACAATGCAGTGTTTGAATTACATGTGCTGTGTAAGGCTACCCCCACACTTCTGTCAACTGCATATGATGCTGTAATTGCATTGTATTTCTAAATTTCCAGGTGTGAGTTAGAATTGCAGCATTTATTTTACAACATATTCACACAGTTGAAATGATGGCTTGACCCTTGAGTTGAAATCACTGTAGAAGTGGGATGAGTTCTAGCTTGCTAATGATGACATTCCTGATTTGGTTTCCTTTGGGAAATTTGGAGGACTGTCCTGTCCAGGAACTGGAGTCCAGTCCTACAGCTCCCAGAATGCAGGGTCTCTGCCTAGGCTGGGGGATGTGGGTGGACAGTAACATATGGACACTGACATAGCTGGTTACACAGACTGGCAGTGACAAGGTCCTGCCTTCAGTAGTGGTGCTCACAAGCACAGCCAACCATGTCTCCTCCTCCTCATGGGCTGACAGTGGCAGAGGGTCACTAGTGTAAGCACACATGTGACACATTCCAGGATCAAAAGCTCACATATGTTTGCAGATGCTCCAAGCACCAGCACAGCACCGTATCCACCTTGTGGGTTCCTCTTGCTCAGCAGCTGATCCAGTTTGGTGCTAAGTGTCAAACACACACACTCATTCCACAAGCACTTCAGACCTACAATTTCCTCCACATAACACCACAGACCCTCTGCCCACCTGACACTTCTCGCCTAGAGCTCCCTACTCACCATCTGGTGTGGCTTGGAGTTTGCTAGTGAGTTATATCAGGAGTTGGACTCAGTGATCCTTGTGGGTCTTTTCCAACTCAGGATTTTCTGTGATTCTGTAATTTGCATAGGTCTGTTCAGGAGAAGGTACAGGTGCTCAGTCCCATCAACAGCCAGCACCACAAGGGCTGTGACCACCTCTGCTGAGTCTATCACTTCTGTAGCTGCTTTTTTTGTGGGCACACGTTATTCCCACCCCAGCAGCTTGTTGCCAAGTCTACTCCCTGCCACTGGCACTGAGACCCCACTCACTTTGGCAACTGATACCACAGTCCTGTGGCACCCAAAACCCTGGTATGATTCCAGTGGCTGGCACCAAATCCCTCACACCCCTGTTAGTCCTCCCAGTAGCTGGCACTTAATCCCTACAGCACTTGCAGCATCCATGCATGTGGGATAGAAACTAGAATTATGCAGAGAGAGTTATGAGCTTTAGTAATAGGACAAGGTAGACTGCAGTGATCAGGTGCTGAGATCATCAGATACTGTACTGACCAACATCAACTTGCACGTAACTGTTCCCTTTTACACCTCTGTCTGCTATCCTGTCCCATGCACGTTACCTCAGATGCTGGCAGGGTTCCGCTGACCCCTCCTACATTCTCCACTTAGGAGTTTGCATCCCTATCAGATACAAAGTCCGTGTCTGCAGTTTCTTGATAGCCCATTTATTACTGTCTTTGACTGGGTTTGTTTCTGATCATTGTTTTTATTAACATGAAGTGGACAAGTTTTATGTCTTGAGTGTCTCCCTCCTTTTCCTTATCTCAATTTGTCAAGGTCCTTAACCAGATAGTCATACTGAAAAAATCACCGTTTTCATAGTCCACATATACTTACCAATTAGTGAGACTTACCAGGTTTGTTCCCATCCTAGCCTTCCTTGCCATATCAGTCAGGTTTGACTCTGTAGGTTCTGCTTTGTAGCTCCTTTGACCAAAAACCCTCAAAGAAGTAGATACTCTCCTGCCATGTACCCTTATTGTATGGGATAACAACTGGAGGAACTTCAACTAAAACAGCTATTGTATGTCTTGGTACCAACTCAGGAGTATTTTCTTTGAAATAAGGGAAAACCATGGCTTATTGCTTGCATGCAGTTACTTCTACTATGTCTACATGACAGAATTTTCATGTTTACGCTTGTTTCTCAGACTCCAGTGGTCTGTCTATGAAGACCCGAGATGTGTAGTGTGTAATAAGTATAAAAGAAATAGGGGTGGATGATTTCACTGAGATATTGACAAAGAAGGGAATGTTTTAAGAATGAAAGTAATCTATTACCATGTTAGAGTTGATTTAGATGACATAAGTTTTGATGGACTTTTAAGGAAGACTGTACTATGTAGTAATCATTCTTGTACACTGACACTGGGTAATAGAACAGTAGACAGCAATTAGCATATAGACTGAAGATGTTCAGGGAGGACCTAAATGCTTTTTAGGAGCAAAAGAAATTTTTACTGTTTACAGAATGAATTCTCATCATGAGGACTGCAAAAATGGAAATGGCATTTTATATGACAGATTTCTGGTGTTTTCATATGATGATGTTGGTTACTATGAAGAGAATATTTCAATGCATAGTACATTACTAGAATTGTGGGGATTTAAGAATTGTTCAGCTTTCAAATGGAAAAGAATCTCTGTTATACTTAAAATGGAAATTCTGTAGGGTTAGTGTTTGTCATAAAGCGTATATAGCCAGGAGATGTTAGTTAAAAATCTATTATTTGTACTTCATTCATTGGATTTTTAAATCACATTCCTTGTGAAAAGTTAGCAAGTAGAATCTCCTTAAAATATTGCACTTAAACATTAGATAATTGTACTTGAAGTATCTGAAGGAATTTTATTTCTAAGTAAATGCTAAAGTAATCAGTTCAGTCATGGCATGGAAAGTCAATCTATACTAAAAAGATGTTCTTCATTACTGGTGCTATGTGTATTCATTAATATAGTTGTGGACCTTTTCTTTTTGCAGACTAAGAGTGACTTTATTTGGTTTCTTGGGTCTTGTGGAAAAAAAATTGGAATTCTCTAAGTCAAGTTTAAGGTTGGAGTAAAGGTTTATGAATGTTCGGAATCATGTCTGTGAAGAGGTGTGGTAGGACTACTGCTGTTTTTATGAGTAGCACTATTTGAATGGACTTGAATCAGGTAGACTTAAATATCCTCTCTATGTGATCCAGAGGTATATAAATACCCATACATTTGTTGTGCATATGTTGAGTGCATAAATTCTTTTGATCCACACAGTTACAATAGTATCAAATTTCCTATGTTCTGGACAGACTGAAATCACTCAGTCTTGACTGAATCCCCTAGTTTGAAATTTTGTTCAGTGTAATTGTTAATTAAAATAGAAGTAATTTACCTTTTTTTCCTTTCATAGGTATGTGTTCTTCTTGGATCCATGCAACATTGATCTAGTACATCAGAAGATTAAGTCTATTGCCTTGTGTGTATCAGCTTGCCCAAGGAAAGACCTGAAAACTCTGGCTGATATACAGAATTTTGCAGAAACTAATGGTATGAAAAAAACAGGTTTGTTTTTGTTCATATTTTTGTAGGATCTGAAAAAAATCATGCATTAGATGAGCTAAAATGAAATATATATTAAAAAATATGAATAGAAATAACGTGCTCAATTAAGCTAAAACATTACTGTGTCTTATAGTATGATAGTATTCCACTTGTCTTTAATAGTCTTGATAGTATTGATAGTATTGTCTTGATAGTATTCCAGTTTGTCTTTAAAACAGGAGTACAAAATATAATGAGCATTTGAGGGAATGTCTGACTATATGATAAGTTTTCAGCTCCTAAGGAAATTTTCTGACATTGCTGCTTAACAGTAGTGCTGTTGAAAAGTTCTTATGTACAGAGAGTTAGTGAGAGCTGTGCTGCTGTTTAATGGCACTTGTGGCACTGAGTATGGCTCTGTATGTGAAAATATTCCTGCTTTTATTCAGTGCTACAATGCAGTTCTTTTTTGGTTTTGTTTTGTTTTCTTATGCTTTTCTTTTAAAAAGAAGTTTAAAGGAGACGAATTGCATTTACAAAGGAAATACTTTTATCTTGTCTTCCTTAAGAGTAGTACTTTTTCTCTGTAGTAGGAATACTGACATTACTAGTTTAGTTCCTGTTTTAACAGTCAGTGGAATAGAATGTGTGAGAAGTAACCAACCTTTGGACACACAAAATAAAATAAAGATATTAAATTAATTTGAGGAAATTTCAGCATCTTTTAGTTATTCAAGTGGGAACATTTTCCTAATGTGTGGCACAATCCTGAAGTTATCTTTTAAAATGATGCAGTAATAATTCTTTGCAAGGTGCTTGACTAAAAATGATTCAGTCTGGATGACCCAGTTCAAAGCAGAGGAACTGATTACTTTTCATAATAGTACAGAAGTAAACATCTCAGTTTCTAGCACAGGTTATGAGTACTCTCCTTTGAAAGCAGAGTGAGTTGAAATGGCACTGGGACACTGTTAGTGCCCTTGGTCTCCCACTGCACAGTACCTGCATGCCTGTGTGTCTGATTCCTGAAGTTCAGGAAGATGAGCCACTGTGAGGCATCATAGCTTTTATGGAGCTGCACAAACAGCTTTGTCATGTGATCCTTGCACTGTTGTCAATTACAAATGAAAATAGTTAATATCTACAGTTGCATTCTTTACTCCTTCTCTGAGCGTGCTGTGTTTTTCTTAACTAATGCAGGCCAGTTCTTTGTTAGTGTGAAGGTCATTTGTGGTGGAGTTCAAGTACCTCTTCAAGCAATGGAATTCGCCATGTCCTTCTTTATCACCAGCATTGTTTCTATAAGTCAAATCTCTTAGTAATTCTGCCTGACATATGTTCAGTATAAAGTATCTTTTAAAGTACAACAAAAACCATTCTTCCCAAAATATGCTATGCTATGTCATGTCCTCGTGATTCTCTGTTCTAATTTTATTTTCCTTAGAGCTTTAGATTTTAAAACCTTAAGGTGATTTTTTTAAATTAATATGACAGTCAGTTTTTTTCAGTTTCCAGAAGCTTGGTCAAAAGCATGAAATTTGGTGCTGCAGCAGAACATAATCACTAATGAGTTCAATTCCTAATTTTCATTATATTTTTGGCTTATCAAAGACTTGTATTACACTAAACTGAGATAAAGTCTGTGCATGACTGAAATCACACCATTCAGAGAAATATTGTCACCCTTATGGTTATATTTCTGCTTAAATTTTACCAACCTATGCAAGTTCCAAAAAACAGTGTTTTGCAGCAAATGAACAGCTTAATTGTTATCATCTTAACAGTTGCATATATATAGTAAAAGTTCAAGTGTGATTCAGCCTTTTAGCAGAGCAGGAACAGTGAATTAGTACCAAAACTATAATGCTCAGTAAGCAGAATAATTTTTCTGAGATCCACTTTGTAACTATGGTAGTGGATTTAAATTAATACTAGGATTAGGTTTGGCAGTCTGTTTTAAGTGACCATTGACTCCACTGTAAAAATAGTAATAGTAATAATTAAATCTGAGGATCTTGAACTTGGCTGCAGCTAGCTTAATTTCAGTTTCTGTGTTTGTGATGATATATAGTTAGAAAATAGAATTCAGCTGTCAAGTTCTGAAGAAGGAGGGCACGTTGTGTTTGGTTTTGTGATAATTGATTCTGAATTTTCTCAGGCTCGCAACTTCTAGCATTCAAAAAGAAAACCATATTATAATATTTTAAATTTATAGGTAAAGAATGCAGTCAATTCTTAAATTTGCTCTGTTGAGCCTTTCTGGAAAACTTTAACCCTTCCTGCATCCTGAAAATAGAAATTATCTGGAGACAGACTGTGTATGTTGCTGCCTGTGCTTTTGTAGAGTTGGGCGTTTTCACCTGTCTCATGCTATCCCTGAAATCACCTTACTTGTCCGTACACCTTGAAATTCTTAAAGGAATTACTGCTTAAGAACCCTTTCTCAACCCAAAGAAATCACCTGTTGTGCCTCAGTTGCCATGAAGAGGTGGTGTGGTAAGTTCAAATAAATGTGTTTTTTAATCTAAACATCTTTATCAAGGGCTGTGACATGTAAAACATACTGAAACATCTTTGTATTGACTAGTGGTTTTATCAATACCACTATACATATTTATATGTATACATATATACAAATTCATATGTATACATACATATGAATTTGCAGGTAGCTTAGCATTTATGGTATTTTTTACTAAAGTGAGGCATGCACTTGATTGTCTCAATACAAAAGGACAACTGCCAATGCCAAAGATTCAGAACACCTGTGGCAGAGCTCATGTTTGTTGTGCAGTTCTGCAAGCGGGATTATAAGTAAGCATTTAGGGCAGACAAATGCTTGCTTGAGGCAAGAAGACCATTTCAGGGTAAAGCAGCCTTTTAGCTTTCTGAATCAGTAATGTTGCCCTTGCTCTTCTGCTGTAATTTTGGAAAGGAGATGATTTTGTGAATAACATAGCACCATTTCAGGGCAGTAATTTCACTCCCACCCCTACCTCACTTGCCCTCTGACAGTCAGGTCCTGCATTTGCAGTATCTTCCCATCAAGGAAGAGAAGCCCATCCCTTGCAAAGCCAAGCTGATTTAAAGAAAACAAGAAAGCGTGTACCTTTAATCCCTTCACAGTAATTGGCACCCAGAAAACTGGAACCAACTGGGACCTTTTACAGGAGGAGGAAAAAGGGAAAGAGAAAGCTGGGCTCTTGACCACTCAGATCTTTGACATGTGCAGAGGTGCAAGGTGTAAAATACAGAAATACTCTGGAGCAACACCTGGAAGTGACGCAGGAAGGTGCAGTGTTACCTGAGAAATGTTGCAATGCTGTTCTCAAACAGCCATGCTACTGCTTGTGTTTACAGAACTATCAGTTGGACACAACTGAGAATATTATATGTTGTGAACTGACTGCTGTTGCTCTCCCCAGGATTTTGTCACCCAGTAGAACACCTCAGGCGCAGAGTACTTGTGATTCAATGTTTTTGTTGGTCTTGGCCCTTAAAAAGTTATGTATTTTGAGTAGTGTGACTGAAAGCTGTTTTTCCCAGAAGCCAAATTGATGCTTCAAAACTTAATGTCCGTGAAGTACTGCAGTGATATTTTCAAGGACTTGCTAAAGCATATTGAAATATCCTTGAAGATATAATTAATCTATGATTGTGCCAAATGAATAATGAAAAGTCATTATTAAAGAGAAACACTAGACAGGTGGCTATAATTTCTGTTGTGTTTAATTCAGTGATAACTGTAGTGTCTGTTCAGTGTGAGAACTACAATTCCTATTTATTTTTTAAGTAACTGTATGCATATTTAGGAACCTAAAATGAAATTCTAATTTTGCAGCATCTTGACAGGCATCTGTGTTGTCAGAGTTCTGTAGCTAGACCAGGCTAGTAGTGGTCTGGGTGGGCATAGAGTCACAGGGAGCACTTCACTGAGTTTGCTGTAGAGACTGACCTGAAAGAGATCAATAAAGGAAATCAGTCTGCTAAGTCAGAGCAGGTGATACCTCTGAACTATTAGAAGGAACCTCAGGGGAAACAAAAAGGATTTTTCTTTTGTCTGAAGATAATGACATCTTCATGTGTAGTGAAGTACATCTTCACAGTTCCCGTTAGGACTTGCTTTAGAAATAGCAGCTATGTGGGTCACCGTGAGCTTCTGACATTTTTTATCTGCTCTTATCCCCCCGCCTTTGTTTTTAGTGAAAGTATGCTGTTCAAAATGTAATCCTTTGCTCATGATTTTCTTGAAGTGTGATGTACTGTGTTAGTTACAGATACCTCATGCATAATCAGTTCTGCATCCCTACATCTTTGGAAACTTGGGTATGTTAATTTTGAGTGTCATTTTTTTAATTGACTAGAGTAAAAGTACATTTATGAGCAGTGTTGAGATACAGAGTCATCTGCTAGTACTCTATCTTGTTACCAGAACTGTTCATCAGGTTTGTGTTGTGTTGGAAATGTATCTTCTAGTCAGAATGAAATTGTTTCCTCAACAGAAAGTGACAGCATGTGGAGTCCTCCAATAATGCTGTGTTGTGTTATTGATTACATTAATAAACCATTTAGAAAGGGGAAGAAATAGTGAGGTTATAAATCTTGTTGTGACTACTGAATTATTTAGAATTGTATGGAAAAAAGCCCTGCTATCAATTGCAGTGGAATAAAATGTCAAATCAGAAGGAATGCCCCCAGAAGGAAGAGGTGGGAACCTATTGTTATGCATGTAGTGTTTTAATTTAAAGTGGTTATAGATACTTGGAGAAGAGATTGTGAAACTACTGAGGATCACAAGAGGTTTATGTTGGAAGCACAGCATTGTCTGAAAATGTAATATTTATATACTGGGAAGAGGATCTGCATAGCAGGAGTGTAAGCTCCTGCTATGTTGACATCATAAAGGCTGTGTTCTGGTCCTTTCTTTACAATTTTTTTAAAATTTGTACACAAACACACATGTATTCACACACTGTATATATATACATACTGAGAATGGAAACAAGGATTATCATGATAAAAGGACCAGTGATTTCCTCTGTCTGTAAAAGAGAAAACTGTCAGGAAGAATAGGTCATTAAAAGCAGGAATATCTTAGAGAAGGTTGAAAAATTATTATTCCTTCATCTTATAATCTGAGTAATGGGAAACTAGAGATCAAAAATGAAATCACTAAGCATAAAAGAGATTTTTCTGCACACAAGTTATGGTTAATTTACAAAACTTACTGCCATAAGGATATTTTAAAAACAATAAAGATAAACTCTTAGAATAATTCTCTTAGAATAGAAAATCCAAACTCTATTTAGATATTTAATTACCACTGAAGAATATCCTTAAGTTCTAAGTTGTGCAGAGCTCAAGACAGTAGGAGAAACGTCTGCTACTTGACTAGATGGATTCCAGAGAAGCTGGTTTTATTTAGCACTGCAAGAAATAAGAGTGGAGGAATAGGTAAATTAATATTTTTAAGCTCTCTGTATTGTTAATAAGAATAGGAAAAAGTGAAGAGTATTGTCTTTTTTTTGTAATTAAAACTCAAAATACATATATATATATATATATACATACATAAATTCTGAATCTAGGATTTTCTTCCTTCCATACTCTTAGTTGTAACAGCATGTTGTAATATCTGTCACAGTAGTTCTCTTTGTCTTGCTTCAGTTTTAGAGACTTTTGAAGATCTAACTAGTGGTGTTTTATGATGGATCTTTCTTGGAATATTCTTGCAGGCATTGGAGAATACTTACTTTCACTTCAGTCCCATATTTATTTATAAAAGCACCCGTAATTTCTCCTGCCCTTTGATGCTCATTGTTTTAAAGAAGTGGTGGTATGTCTGTCTGCAGCAACTAGAAGTAAAGATACATATAAACCCTACTTTTCTTCCTTTAAAACACACACTGTGCTTCTGGAAGGCAGCAGTGGCTAGATGTAGAGAATGAAGCTTTTCTTTTCTGAGTACAATTCTGTCATATTAATCTGAGAAGTCCTGACTGCAAAGTGGTCTGTCCTATGCCTTTTTGCTCATCTCAAGGCATCACTATTTTGCTAGGGCCCAGAAATCAGATTTTGGTGTCAAGGTTCAGCTCTATCCTTATTTGGTCTTCTGGTTCTGTTCCTGCTCAGTTTGCAAAAGGTGTAGCTGCAATGTTTAGCTGTGTTTGTGCAATCCTCTGGTGCTTCCGCTTTATCTGATACTTTAGACCACATTAAAATCTCTGGCTAAGAGATGGAGTTCTTGTCTTCTCAGTCGTTTCCAGCTCTGATGCTAATATATGCATAACTAAATGCTGCTTCATTCCTAAAAGAAGCATCAAATGCGTCTGCTCTTGGAATGTTCTTGTTGTTCTAAAATAGGTAAATAGGAAATTTATACAATCCTCAACTTTTCTGCTTAGTGCTTGTGTTCTGAGTAGAATTACTTCCTATAGTTGTAGGTGGGTTGTAATTACTATTGGCAGGCCTTGCAGTCAAAGAATAAAGAAAGTCTGGTCAGTGTGATGTGATTTGTTTCATGGTGATCTGAACCTATTTCTGTTTGACAGGAGTCCACAAAGAGAGGATCACATTATTACTTGCCATGCTTTTTCTGGGGTCATACAGCATTGTTCTCTTTACTGACAGAGCTCAGTAAAGGAGAGTAACTACCACCTTCTATGGAAGCAGTTTTTGCATCCTACTAGTTCTGTGGTTTTTGACTCTGGAATTTGCAGCAGCCACATTGATGAGACAGTGATTGGGGCTGTCACTTTTCTATGCTGTGTTGCTAGTCCATAGTATGCTAAGGTAATATCCAATTATTGGAAGTGTACCAAGTTGTCTCATTGCATGAAGCTTTGAATAGGTAGTATGGTTCAGATGAACAGGTTAGAGCTGATAGAGTTTGACAGATAGATTTCAGGCAAGTTCTGGGGTGAAAAATGTAGAAAAGCGTTAAGAATTTTATCCTTGTGAGAGTCTGGGAGCCTTGTCCTTCCTAAACTCCACCTCTGTCATCAGTGTCATACTCCAGCCTTTATTGCATGGATTGGTTGGTCAAGCATAATCATCTCTGAGTCATGTATTCACAATGTTAACTAAGTTTTAATTGGTGAACTTAGTCATAAAATACCCATAACTCAAGAGGAATTAGGACTGGGCTAAAGTCCAGAATTGAGGAGCTGTGATTTTAACAGTCTCATTGCTGATAACGTTTCTGCACATTTCTGGATCTGTAAGTTTTATTCCTGTGTCAAAGAACATAATGAAGTAATAGGTTGTTACTTGTAAAGGAGACAATGAAGTAAGATGCTATGTTTCTGAACTATAAGCTCTGCTTCATCACGTGGCTTTTTAGAATTCAGTTATCAATATCTATAGAATATGCTGAGGTGGGGAGACCCACAAGGGACCATGAAGTCCATCTTCTGGCCCTGCACAGGATACCCTAAGAATCACACCATGTACATGACAGTATTGTCCAAACACTACTTGAACTCTGTCAGGCTGGTGCTGTGACTGCTTCCCTGCAGAGCCTGTTCCAGTGCCCAGCCATCCTCTGGGGGTAGAACCTTTCCACAATACCTAACCTAAACCTCCCCTGACACAACTTCAGGCCATTCCCTCAGGTCTCGTCACTGGTCGCTGCAGCGAAGAGTGCACAGGGAAGTTGCAGACTGTGGTTAAGTCCCCCTCAATCTCCTCTGGGCTGAACCAACCAAGTGACCTCAGCCACTCCTCATACAGCTTCCCCTCAAGTCCCTTCATCATCTTAGTTGCCCTCCTTTGGCCATGCATCAAGAGCTTAATATCTTTTTTATATTATGGCACCCAAAACTGCCCCCAGCACTCGAGGTGAGGCTGCCCCAGTGCAGAGCAGAGGGAGATGATCCCCTCTCTTGCCTGGCTGTCGATGCTGTGCCTGATGCCCCCCTGGGACACAAGTGGGCCTCCTCTTTGCCAAGGCACTGCTGGCTCATGTTCAACTTGCCCTTGACAGTGACCCCCAGGTCCCTTTCTGCAGCACTGTTCTCCAGGGTGTTATTCCCCAGTCTGTCCATACATCCAGGGTTTCCCTGTCCCAGGTGCAGAATCCAGTATTTGTCTTTCTTAAACTTCATACAGTTGGTAATTACCCAGCCCTGTCATTTGATGACTCCTCTCTGCAAGGCCTCTGCCTCGGAGGAAGTCAGTGGCTCCTTCCAATTTTGTATCACCAACAAACTTACTTTGAACCTTTGAGTCTTGTGTCCAAGTTGTTTTTTAAAATGCTGAAGAGCACAGGGCTAAGGATGGAGCCTTGTGGAACCTCACTAGTGACAGATCACCAGTCTGATGTCACCCCATTCACTGTAGCCCTTTGTGCCTGACCTGTGAGCGAGCTGCTCACCCACCACATGATGTGTTTGTCCAACCAGCTGCTGGACATTTTCTCCAGAAGGGTCCTGTGAGAGACAGTGTAGAAAGCTTTACTGAAATCCAAAAAGATCACATCAACTGGCTTCCCTAGATCAGCTAGGTAGGTTACCCTGTCCTAGAAGGTTGTCATGGTGGACATACAGGACTTTCTTCTCATGAAACTGTGCTGGCTGTGCCAATGGCTGCAGTGTCATTCAGATGTTTCATTCAAGTGTTTTTCAGAACTCCCAGAATAATCTTCTCCATAGTTTTACCAGGCACTGAAGTGAGACTGACAGGCCTGTCGTTTCCAGAGTCATCCTTCTTGCCCTTCTGGAACATTGAGACAACCTCAGTCAGCTGGGAACTCCCCAGATACCCAAGACTGTTCAAAAACAATTGAGAGAGGTTTGCAATGACATCAGCCAGCTCTTTGAGTATTCTTGGATGAATCCCATCATGAAGCCACATAGATACATGAGGATCCAGGTGGAGCAGCAAATGCCACACAAATTTGGGGTCAACTGGGAGTTTATCATTCTCCCAGCCATGATCCTCCAGCTCTGGGCACTGGGACCTTTTAAGCCCATCACCAGTGTGAAGGAAACAGGCAAAGAAATCATTAAACATGTCACATGTATCATGCCATGTAAGTGCACAGTACATGCACAGTGTCAGACTCAGAGTGGAAGTTCATATAAATTACCAAAAGTTTGTAGTCTCTTGGGCTGTGCTTTGCCATGTGTATGTGAGAAGGGCTATGTTGAGCTGCTTGGAGCCCTTTGTAACTTAAAAGAACACACTCCTAAACTCCTAAGGTGGCTAGTGCTCCTGGTGCTGAAGGTGTCCCTGTTGTCTCTGCATAATTCTGTAATTTTCTGCTTAAATCCTTGACTCTGAATGAATCTGTGTTTCTAGGTCTGAAAGTCCTTGTTTTAGTTGCTGTTTAATACATGTTGATAGATGGGTAGACACTGCTGAGCTCCCGGAATAGAATCCACAACCCCTGGTATGCTTTCCACAACTGTAAGTCAGCCATATAAATATCATTGGTATCCTCTGTGGACTGCTCCTCTTATTGGATGAATTAAGGAATCTTACCATTTGTCAAGCTGTAAACTCTTGATAGTAATGCTGCTTTAGCAGGAGGTTGTTTGTTGATTTACAGCAAAGCAAATACAGGAAGGAAAGCTGTATTGGAGCTCTGGTCTCTAAAAGTATTTTTACCTAACTAGCTTTGATTGGTTTGGACCTTCTTGTTTACTGTACTGCTGTGGAAAGCAGGGCATTATGTCCTCTGTGCACTGTGTCTTCTGAGCATACAAGACCTTCAATAGTTTGCCTTCACATTTAGAAAAAAATCTTTGAAGTAAAAGTCCTGGCTTTCTACAGCATCTTTATATATAAACTTTGGCTAAATATAGCTATTTTCTCTGAGTGCCAGAGATGATGGCTGTTTAGTTCCTTACTAATCCAAGTCTCGGCAAAACAGAAAGGAGACTTAGAAAAGAAGTTCTAACAGCTAGGTTGGAAATTGATCTTTTGAGATACTTTGCTCCAGTTATGGTTCCAGTATATTCTAATGGCTGAAGCAAGTCTTTCATTGAAAAGAAACCATGGAACAGAAACCATGGTATGTCTCCATGATACCACTTTGTGTGTGAAACCACCAAATACAGAATTGTGGGACCAAAGTGTGCACACAGGTCAGGCCCACCAATAGCCCAAACACTGATGCTCTGCATAGTTTAGAAGTATTTATCTTAATGTTACAACATGTTTGGATCTAAAATCCAATATTTATAGGACAGTTTGATGTTATTTGCCTAAGGGTTTCTCTGGAAGAAATATGTGCATTGCTGTAGGAAGCAAAGGGTGTATTATTTCAGTGATCTTTTAGTTTGTTCTCTGTATTCTACTCATATTGGTTTTGAAGCATTTATGAGTGATAATAATTCATGGATAAAAGTAATGTCTTTGGTAAGATAATTATCTCAGGAAGGTAGATGACTCAAATGTTTCCTTCAAAATTTTCAGGCCTTACCAACTTGAACAGCAACAAAAAGATTGGCTGTACTAGTCTCTACTAACCCAGAATAACTAATACAGAGTGGAATGTTTGACAGTGCAGTTCATTCTTCTCTCTCACCTTAGAAAATGAAAACTTCTATTAAGCGATGCACACAGACTCTTTTGTTAAGAAATCAGTTTTAAGTTTAATGTGAAGTGACATTGTTCAAGCACACATTTGAGTTCTAAAGCTCTCCTACGCAGTATTAGAGAAGTCAGAGGGCTTTCAAAAATATAAATAAATATTTATGGGAATAGTTTGAGTTTATGCCTAATTATTTGAGACCAAAGGACAAATAATCTCATGGGCATTATTTTAGCTATGGGACTGGTAGTTTCTTTAAATACAGGGTAGTTAATATTCTTTGTTTGACAAGCTCCATGAAAATAATTTTCTGTGTGGCTGTAACTAAGGAAGTGTGCCGTGAGGTAGGCATTTGAAGGGGAAAGATCCACAGTAGCCCAAAAGGCAAGACATGATAGTAGCAGCCTGAGTTGTCAGGCATGACAGGAGGGAATGTACTGTTGGCTTCCAGAGAGATCTGCCAAGGTGTCTCCACCCAGGAGTGTATTGGGTTACCCTACGGGTCTTACTTGAGTGGTTTGTGACCTGTATGCACATCAGGGTCTGGCATTTAATTTTGCTATATTTACATTTGTGATCCAAACAGGTCTTCAGATACACATTTGTACAAAGAGTTTCTTTTCCTGTCCATAGTAAATCCTACCCTTTTTCTCTCCTGTCTGAACTGCTGAAAGTCAAAAAGGAGTTTGGGCATATGGAGACCAGCCCTGTCCCTTAGGCTTGTGTAGATGTGGGGGCCTTTGTGTAAGGTACTTAAATGGTAATTTACCCTGGTCACTTGGCAGAGTGGCCAAGCTGGCCCCGAACACTGTGTATCATGAATCTATATACACTTGTCCACATAACACATATCTCACTTCTTCCTATAGTGCTCCTTGTTCTCACCGTAGAATCGTAACCAGAGAGTCATTTAGGCCGGAAAACACCCTTAAGATCATCAAGTCCACCACTAAACCATTACCCTAAGCGCCATGTCTCAACATCTTCCAAGTACCTCCCGGGATGGGGGCTCAACTACTTCCCTGGGCAGCCTGTTCCAGTGCTTGACGACCCTTTTGATGAAAAAATTACTCTTGATACCCAATCTAAACTTTCCCTGGCACAGCTTGATGCCATTTCCTCTTGCCCTCCGTCTTGTTACCTGGGAAAAGAGGCCAACCTCCACCTGACCTACAGCCTCCTTTCAGGGAGTTGTAGAGAGTGATAAGGTTACCCCTGAGCCTCTTTTTCTCCAGGCTAAACAACCCCAGCTCCCTCAGCCTCTCCTCATAAGACCTGTGCTCCGGACCCGTCGCCAGCTCCATTGCCCTTCTCTGGACATGCTCCGGTGTCTTTCTTGCAGTGAGGCATCCAGCACTGGACACAGAACTTGAGATGTGGCCTCACCAGTGCTGGGTACAGGGAACAGTCCCTACCCTAGTCTGCTGGCCACACCATTGCTGATACAGGCCAGGATGCCATTGGCCTTCTTGGCCACCTGGGCACAGCTGGCTCATGTTCAGCTGGCTGCCAACTGTCTTTATAACTTATCTTTTCACCTATATTCAAAGCAAAATAAATGTAAATATCTGCAATCTTCTTTTTCCTACTGTTTTTAAGATAAACCTGTAACACTCTCTACTGCTGGCCCTCCAAGAGATGGAGTTGTTATTAAATGAACATGATCCAGGAGTTTTCGTATCCACAAGAACAGATTAAAATTTTTTGCAGCAGTATAGAGCCTTTTGTCCAAAAAGGAAAAAATACTTTAGGAACTTCATCTCCAACTAAGATCTAAGGAATGTTGTTCTGTCTGATACCTGTTTATCTCATGTCATGTTTTCCACATAAGCAAGCAGAGGCATAAGGATTCATATTAACAGTATACTTGAAAATGCATTTCAGATGTTTCGCCTCATAACTTGTCTTTGTAAGAAATCTAATTTTTTTCAATAGTGCAACTGGTGGTTTGGACTGGCTTCCAAAAAACTATTTTGTAGAAGTAGTGCTTAAATAGTGTTCCAGAGACTGCATTAGATAGAGAGCAGCTGAGGCAGCTAAGTACGCTCTTTGCTCTTTCAGACTGAATAGAAGAGGTCCCTTCATAGAGGTAGAAATGTACCAATGATAGATGAAATTTCTGCAAATAATATTCTACAAATAATAGTTCTGTTTGGTGTAATGCAAGCTAAGGTAACACTGTTTGTCAAAATTCTTGATTTATTTTGGTGAATAGTGTATATGTATTATCCAGATCCAGTTTGCAGAACTCTCTACAAACTATTCCTGAAGAGGAGACTTTAATAATGGAAAGAATTGAATGTTTACATTGATGATCAAGATTAAGATAAATCCTTATTAAGAACAGTGCTTAATGTATTGCATAGGGGAAAAAGACACTAAAAGGTATGCATTAAAAGCCCTTGCACTTGGAAGTAAGCAATCTATTAGGAAACAAGACTGGAAGGAAGTTGATCTTTGGATAGGCGGCTTATATCATTGGAGACTTCCTTACCCCTGCAATTTCTGACATCCAGTCTGATTTGGATGTTGCTGTTTTCCTAGAAGCATTGGGTCAGATGTTCAGTATCTTCATTATAGATAAATTGAAAGAAATCTCTCCTAGGTAAGACATTTCCATTAGGTAAATGTCAGGTACAAAGGAAAACTTAATTTATGTTTTAATTTTGTTATAGGCAACTTGATCTTTACTGTGCTATACCAGTTTGTTTATGGAGAGATTTCAGCTTTTTTAGAAGCTTTGGATATGTAATGCAAAGGTTCTGTTGTTTCTCAGCCAGCTTTCTAACTTTATCAATTTGGGTTCTTTGTTCCTCTCCCTGAAATCTATAGACCAGATGTATTTTGAATACTCACACACAAAACCCCCTGCAAATCCAGGAATATTTTCTGTCGTGAATGTTGTATTATGTAATGTTTGTGCATTAAAAATGATCAAGAAAAATATGGTGGAATACCGGGGGGGGGGGGACTTCACAGTGTTTTGTGTCCTTCTCTTTTACACCGTGTTGTGAATTAGTCTTATCCACTCAAATATTCAAACAAAAAGCTAGATGGAGAGTGTCATTGTATTTTACTGATGACTGTGTTGGGCTTGATTCATCACATTACTGGAGGGACTGCAGGGAAGCTTTGTGATAAAGACATGAGGAGGTGCAGAATCAGCACCTGTATCAGTTTTAATGCTGTTTGCAAAGAATATGAATGTTTGAATTTTTTTTTTTTTGGTTTTCCATCCCAATAATTTTTTTTTACTTTTCAACAGGATCCACTCTGTGTAGCTATGAACTACAGCCATCAGAATATACTACAGACCCAAGGGCTGCCAAGTTATGTCCTAAATTTCCTGTTCCAGAGAGGTAATACGATCAAGTTGTCTAATTTGGGGTGGAGGGAGCAGAAATTTGTTTTGATCATGACAGTTCTTTAGAAAATACCAACACATGTTCACTCTTACCAGGTAGATGTTTTAGTGTATTATTGTATATATTTCTAAAATTCTGGATTTTAAAAGGTAATGAAAATAACAGCCAAAGAAGAAAACAAATTATCCATGTATGTGTTACTGAAACTATTGAGCTGATATCTTCAAATTCTCTTGTCTCATGTGACTGTTCTAAGTATCAGCTGTTCTACCGCCTTTCATGCTATCTATAGTCAGCTGCCTATCAGCAATGCAGATCTGAGACAATTGTAGAACATTTTAATCTTTGGGAGGAAAAATTATGTAGGGATGCACAGTTCTCTGCATCATTCACTTCTTATACCTTACCTCAGCCAGTCAGATGCAAATTGCTTCATTTTTTACTCTTTCAGTCTGCAAATGACTAATATGAGGGTAGTCGAGTACCAAAAAGAGGGCTGTATTTTATTAACAAATCATTTTGAGGTTTATTGTTTTAAGTGTTACATTAGTGTGCTGTTTGTGAAATAGGATTGGAAAGTTCATAGCTTCATAAGCTCTTTTAGCTATGCTGCCTGGACCTGTGGAAATGAGCATTGCTGAGAAAAGCGATCTGTTAGCTGCTGTGCACAGCCTTCTGTCAGTAATTGTACTAACTTGAGAAGAACCATGTTGTGTTTCTTCAAAATTTAGCTTCTCAAATATATTCACTAGTGGGTGGTAACTGTGGAGTCTTTTCTTATGCATAGTTTTCTGTTACCTTTTTTGTAAATGTTGTATTTATGTCAGTTATACAAACTCTGATTTTAAGTCTTTCTTGTATACACGGTAGCCTCTTCACTAAATAATTTTTTTTGTATTATAGTGACAATTAGTGGCAGTTGGAATATTAACTTTTTTTTTACTTTTTCCTGTGTAGATTAATGTTCCATGCAGCTAGCCAGCTGTTACAGCAATAATACAAAAACAAATGAAAGCTTCAGTGCCAGCTTGCATACTGAAATGACTTGTTAGTCCTAGTTTTTACCAGAACTATATTGACTTCTCATTGTGTGTTCCAATGTCATTCAGTCTCAATTAATATGGCTTACTAAGGAAACAAGTAAGAAGGATAGAACAATGTGTCAGCTGTAATGTTGCTATGTAAATTCCTCATAAAAACTACCTCATGTTATTTTAAATAAGCTACTGTGTACATGGAGTATTTCTCCTTTTTGATATGGTATTACTAAAATCTATGACGCATTTGAGCGTTTTTCTGATTGAAAAGTCTGAACTTAATGCCCTAAGTCAAAAAAGGCCTTACGTTGTATCTGTAAACCACTGGTTTTCAGGTTTTTTAGTTAAATTATTTGAGTAAGTGCAATTTGAAGGAGAAATGGAATCCTGTTGTGACAACCAAGTGAAAACCCAACATCCTGTACACTGAGGCATTCAGGAAGAACTTACCTAACAGTCACATTTGATCTGTGTCATGGTTTAACCTCATCCAGCAACCCAGACCCCCACAGCCACTTGCTCACTTCCCCACCAGCAGGACTGGGGAGAGAACTGGAAGGGTAAAAGGTAGAAAGCTTGTGGGTTGATATAAAAGTGGTTTAATAGGGGAAGGAAAGTTGCACACACAAGCAAAGCAAAACAAGGAATTTAGCACTTCCCATGGGCAGGCAGGTGTTCAGCCATCTCCAGGAGAGCAGGCCCCCATCATATGCAACAGTTATTTGGGAAGACAAGCACCATCACTTCAAACATTCCCTTCTTCCTCTTCTTTCCCCCTTTTTATGTCCTGTGCATGATGCTGTGTGGTCTGGAATATCCCTTTGGTCAGTTGGGGTCACCTGTCCTGGCAGTATCTCCTCCCAACCTCCCATGCATCCCCAATGTCCTTGCCAGCATGGCCATATGAAAAGTAGAAGAGGCCTTGGATCTGTATAAGCTCTGCTCAGCAATAACAGCTCTATATTATCAACCCTGTGTTGAACACAAATCCAAAACAAGCTCCATAGCAGCCACTGTGAAGAAAATTATCCCTACCCCAGCTGAAACCAGTGCAATCTGTCAAGGGTTTTGATCCCTCTGATTCCCATTAGTTCCATGGGATGGAAGTAGCATATGGTGTGGAGATCGTCCCATGATATTTTCTCTTTGATGACCAGGATTCTTCACAGCCTTCAGCTGTGTCTGTCAATGGACTCCTGCCATCCATCTTCAAAGTATTATGTCCAACTTTGACAACAGTACAGTCTAGCAGTGCAGTTAGCAATATGTGTTTCTTCTACACTCAGCTTGTATCAGCCTCTGCATGTTTAGAGGACCCTGGAGGAAAACCTGTCCAGTTCCCTGCAACATTTATCTATGAACCAGCTGTGCTGAGCTGGGCCAAGGGACTGTCCTGTAGAGGTTATAAAGACCAGCTAGCAGTGGCATTCCAGTTGGACTCCCCCTCCACTCACAGGTTGCTATACTACTCCTCTCTGTACACAGGGATAGAAGTGAGAGGAAAAAACTCTTTGAAATCTAATGCTTGAGTAATCAGATAGGCCTCCTAACTTCATTTGAATAATGCTTTAAAAGTAGAGCTTCTGAAACCATCATCTGCTGGCCTGAACTTTATTTGTTCCTGTTTATGATTAAGCATCATATTGCTATTCTTAGAAATTTGTAACTCCTTTTCAGTAGGTAATATACCAAGATATAATGAAGAGTTCATATAAAATAGCCTGGGTCACTGAGAATAGATCTGTTATTGTGGTTTTTATTAGGATACTTTACCTCACTTACAGGTTCAGTCAGAACCACTGGAGTAGAAGCAGATCTCAAAAGTGGATTCTCAGGAGTCCCATTTACTTAGGAAAGCTTGTAGGAACCACTAACCTATTTTTTATTATTATTTAAAACAGACTTAGCAGTTAATTACTGCACATGAAATAGGTAACTTAAAATAGGTAGTGAAATTGGTTTAGGCTAAAGCATATTAGATGACTAATACAGACTGATGCAAAAAGCGTGTTTTCTTCCATTAGGATGTATTTTGGAAGAATACTTTAATGCCATTAATGCCCTTTTCAAAGTGAGTGTTTTTGTATTTGGATGCAGGAATAACATTCTTTTTCCTACTCCCACCTCAAAATTTGGGCTTTCTTACTGGTAGTGACAACATATAAATGCTGTAGGCTTGCTGTAAAGTTGTAGCAGTTAACAATTAAATAGGCCTCTCAAATTTCAGTCTTCTTCAGTTATATGGCATATAATGAGCAGCAGTATTCCAAAACAGATATGTTTTAAGAGGCTAAGAGGCTACATGGGCTGCCTTTTAAGTAGGGCAGCCATCATTATGGGTTTAATTTGTTTTTTAACAACTGTGACTAATGCACAATTACTTTGCTGTGCTTAACTGCTGCATTCATTATTACCCAAAAGTAGACCATCACGATGAGCATCTCCAAATGCATTTACCTACTCAGCACAGTAATCCTAGAACCATAAAATTTTCAATCATCAGTGACTTTAAACAAAAACCTAGGATCTACTAATTACATAGAAATGGCAGGTGGTCATAATTTCTCCCAATTTCTTTACAGAATGGTTACACATTAATGTTTTCAGCAAGTCATCATTTTTCCCCAGAAAAACGATGGGTGGGAAATATATGCCTAAGGCAGCTCATTTATTCGCTATGTGTTTAAAACGGTGGTTAGAATTTTAGAAGGACATGGCCTTAAAAATAGTTATTGAGGACAGAAAATTGTTGATTTATAGGCCATTTCTGAAAAGGAGAAACTGAAGAAGATTGTTCATTGCTGCTACGGTCCACTGAAATCTTTCAAGTAAGGAAGATTGGGCAGGTGAAACAATAGAAAAGACTTTTTTTTCATTGGATCAATTTACAGGAAGGAACGTGTAATTCATGTCTGAAACGTAATTGGGAATTGATCAAATGATGTAATAGGCCACTTTGAGATCTGACATAGTTTATGAGCAAGACAGACTGCTACTAAATGGGAGACACTTAGAAAACAAAATTACCCACTTGTAAAGGAAAGTTTTTGCACTTTCATGCCTTTCTTTGACAGGCTCAATAGCAGGTTTTTTTGAGTATTCTGGAAAGTTTAGTGCATAGTCTCAATAGTTTTTTGTGAGGGTGTTTCCAAAATGGTTCAAAACAGTAGAGGCATCCTGGCATACTTTGCATAATTTTAGCAAAGTTAATGAATTGCACCGTGATTATAATATTCAATACAAGAACAAGCTTAGTATGGGGAGAGACTAGGAATAAATACATTTGTTTTGCTTGGCAGCAGTTACGAATGCTGATGTCCTTTAGCACGAAATATATACTCTAAAGAAGAGTATTGTTATTCTGCAATTTCTTTTGCTGCAAATATGGACCAGTATTCCATTTTAGCATGAGTGAAAGGCATTGTTTCAGCTGCTGGTTCACCACCTGACACTTGAAAGAAAGACATTTAAGTGGAAATAGGAACATATAATTTCTGTGCCTTGTCATTTAAGGGTGGGAGGATAATAATATCCTATTGGAATGTACACTCCGGCCTTACAGGGTTATTTGTAAGAACTGCATCACTTTCCATTATGATCATCCTCATTTCAGCAGCACTTGTGCATTCAACACATGGTTTCTGGTTATGATGTTATAAGGGTGGAATGATTGCTTCTATTCACCTTTCATTTGTGTGTTGATGTGGCATTTATATTAAGTAGGAGTAATTTTTTTTTCTGATTTTTTTTTTCTTGTGTCACCAGTGCACCTATTCCATTCTTCCATCGCTGTGCTCCTGTGAACATTTCCTGCTATGCCAAGTTTGCAGAGGCCCTGATCACCTTTGTCAGTGACAGTAGTGTCTTACACAGGCTGATTAGTGGAGTTATGACCAGCAAAGAGATTATAATGGGACTTTGCTTATTATCACTAGGTAATTGTTTTTCTCATTACTAGCTATTTCTTAGTGTACTCCATTAGGAGGCCGTTAACACACTCTAACCACAATATGAGCAAAACACACGTATAATAGCAACAACCCCTTAGAAAATGATTCAGAATGCTTTTTTAAAATTTTGAGAGCTGGGTAACTTATTCATAGGTAACCTGTAATATATTCGTGGTTTTGTTTCTCTTACACTGATTACAAGATAGAGGATGCATGGCTGCTAATTAGCCAACATGAGTTTTGATAAAGTTAAGAGACCATCTGCTTTTTCTTAATTTTTATTATCCTATTCCCCTTTCCCATTTGTAGCAGTCATCTTCTACCAACTGAAGTCCGAATAAACCCTTTACAAATAAAAAGGACAGATTGAGAAATGCACAGTAGCACACTCCTCTTGGATATAGGGGATTTAATTTGTTTTATTTAATGTACTTATACAAAGATGTGAGAACTTTAAGAGTGAAAACAAGAAAATTAGGTGCCCATGTTGCATAGTATGTTACCTCCTTCTTCCCCTCCCTTCAAAATTAAAAGCTTCAGGTCTTTGAAAATCTCAGCCTTTTCTGAAAAGCTGGAAGTTCCCAACAGTACAGAGGGGCTGAATAGTTTCTGTAACTGTGAGATGCCTCTAGCCTATAGAATGACACTTTGCACTAGACTGAAGAGCTGTTTTAACAAAGCCATGTCGTTTGAGGTGGAATGTTGCCCACTGACATAAATAACTTTCCTAGTGAATCTGTTTTACTCATACAAAGTATAAAGTCTGAAATCCTAAAATGGGAGGATCAAGATCTTAGCTATGCATATGAGCAGTGTGTTGTTTAGAAAGAAACACTGCATAGCTGTATCAGATATAGGGGTCCTTTGTTTTCAATTTGCTTTTGTGGTTAAAAAAAAGGGTGGGAGGACAGAAGGGAAAAAGAAAGGGAAAAAATAAAGGTGCTAGATACCATTAACCCCCCCTAAACACACACAAAAGACCACTGTGTATGTTTTCAACTGTAACTGGAAAGCTGTTAATTTTTACATCTTGACAGCTTCAGTATTTGGTAATAATGGTAGAAAAATGTTCAGAATCTGAAAGCTAGTGGCTGATTCACAGTGCTACTGTTCAGTTAGAGTCAGAAGTTAGTACAGAATTTACATACAGTTAATTTAAAAAATAGTTTTTGTAATTTCATAGTTTAACAGAAATTATTTATTTTAAAACAGTGGGTTCAGACTGTGATTCAAAAAGCCAAGTTTTGATGGCTTGCATGAAACTGCTGAACCACAAACGTGTATGTGTTAAAATACGAGTGTGCATTTGTACACACCATTCACTTAGCTAGCTTTATAGCTTTTTACTTATGATGAGTGGCATGATGTTTTGGAATACATGGATTTCATATTAACTGCATTTGTTTGACATGTGTATTTGAGTGCTCTGGTCCTCAGGAGGTGTGCTCATGTTACCAGACTCAAAGTACTGTCATGTCTTGCTGTCTGTTTGGTCATTGTCTAAGTACATCTCTGTCTGTATGCAAGCATTATGTTTTATGTTTAATGTATAGTGTAAATGTATCTACGCTTTCTTCATTTTAATCAACATTAAAAAAGCAGAAGTTGTAGAGGTGCCTAATTTTCTTACACTACCTATTCAGTGAGTTTGTAAGCCTCAAAAAAGAAATCTGTCTGTAAAAATTCTGTTGGAAGGCAGTTGTTTTAGTGCAGTGGGAAAATTAGGAAGGCTGTGTCTACTTGAAGTAATTAGTCTGCTTATTTTATTTGTCTTCTCTTGCAGTGTTGTCCATGATTTTGATGGTTATAATAAGGTACATTTCAAGAGTACTTGTCTGGATTTTAACAGTTCTTGTCATTCTGGGATCCCTTGGTAAGTCTTGTTTGTCTCCCAGTTTGAGTGCCCAGTTCTAATCCTTGTGCTCCATGTCTTCAGCCCAGCTACATCCCACACAGATCTTGGATCGTGCATTTCTCTTCAGCCTGTTTTTTTGAGTCCCTTTCAAGATGCACATCAAAAGTGCCCCCTTAGTAATTGCAGATCTCTCTCAGAGACTACATTGCTCCTTGAATGTTTGCACACCCTGCTTCAGCCTTGCAGGCTGTCTTCATGTCAGCCTAGCTCACTAGAGCCCACAGGTGTTCAGCGCAGGAGATTCCTCACAGCATTTGTAGCACAACCCTAAATGTTGCCTACTTCTTAACCTGTGTTCCAAACACTTCAGCAAAGCAACTAAGCCTGGGTGTGTCTGATGGCACTCCCTCACCGCAGCTGATGACCTAAGAAATCGAAGGGCAGCTATTGCTTATGCAGCTGAATATATTTACAGCTCTGACATGTTCATCAGCCCTTCAGTTCTCTGAGTAGCTCTTTAAGACATGTTCTTGAAGAGAGGAAATAAAGGTGCTTGTCTACCAATTCTAATAAAATCCTTTTATTTCCATATGACTCAGGAAGGCCTGCATGACCTAGCTCATGTGTGAAATGCAACCAGCCATGCTATCTTGGAAATAACCAAAGGTTGTCTCTTCCAAAATGATGTAGCTTGTGTGAAAATAGCCTTATTTTATCACATTAGCTTTTAAATTCATAAAACTAAAGTTTTCTATACTTATTACTGAGTAGCTAAGCCAAAATGTCTGGGCAGATGACTGTAGGGAAGTAAAAAAATAGAATAATCATATTAGGAAGCACTAGTGATTTAATTCTTGCAATTTGTGACTACAATGGATGGGAAAAACCAGCAGACCATCTATATTTTTTCAGGATCACTTTGATTTTCTGATTAATGGCCTCACAATCTATGACCAGGGAAAAGGAAAAATACAGAAATAGAATATTTTTCATTTATATTCTGTTTAGAAGCTGAGCAACCATGTTGAGTGAAAGAGTTGAATGACTTATCTTACTGGCATCTGTTACTGTGTTCTGTGTTCTAAAAAGTTTCATCAATTCCATGGCTTGAATAAAAACCTATTTTTTTATGACACATACTGCTTATTCTGTCTTGATTGTTGGTTTAGGAGATGTCAAAAGAGATTCTTCATTTTAGACCTGAAGAGAGTATGTTCAGCAAAAACATGTGATCACAGAATGACAGAATGGGTAAAGTTGGAAGGGACCACAGAGGCTCATCTAGTCCAACCTCCCTACTAAGCTTATGCATTTGATTCAGAAATACCGGCAGAACCAGAGAAGGGCACTTAAAAGAGAAAAGAAATGTACCAGAGAGGAGAAGTTATCTCCCTGGGGGGCTGGAGACCTGTGTTCAAGAAAAGTTTTACCTTGGAAAGGCAGCTAGAATAGGAGAATGTTTTTCTGACCATAAGGGTAGGGATTAACATAGCAGGGGTGAGAAGATAGTACTTCACATTTTATTTTCCTCCTGTGCCTTTTACTAATGCTTTTTCCAGTGTCCAAGACATTGTCTGAAGCAAGCGTAGCTACATATCCTCAAGATGCCGTTTCCAGCATCAGGCTGGTGCTTCTTGTTTTGATTACTGTTGCCAGGAGCAGTGGACTCCTTGTTTTGTTGTTCTTGTTATTTCACATCCTAATCCAAAGGTCCATCTCTGTTTCCTCTCCTAAATTCTTACTCCCTGCATTATTATGCACACATATACATTCATACATACAGCCTACCGTAGAATTATTTATTCTTCCTTTTTTTCTTTTATTACCTGTCTAGTGAGAATTGTGTTATTTATTGCTGGGGTTCCCCATGAAGTAGTCCTTCATTGCAGTTTACCCTAAAACACAGAGTCATGGTTCTGCAAGTCTCTTTTAAGTGGTCAATAGTATGGTGAGACTGTGAAAAGAGTATATTCACTTGAGAGGAGGGTAACAGAGGAGAACTATATACTTCTTCCTCCTCTCAAGTTCTGTTGGGTTGAGCATCAGTGTTCTTGAGTATTCAGTACCAGGCTAGACCTAAAAAGAAAGAACTGTTTTATTTCTGGGACTAGGCAGTACGTATCACACAAAAGATGGATCATTTACTTATCCTTTTTGTTTTCTCACTAAAACATAGGTGGTACAGGAGTCCTGTGGTGGCTCTATGCTAAACAACGAATATCTGCTGGTGCTCTTGATACCCAAGTAGCCAAAGACAATCTTCAGGCTCTCTTGATCTATGCCATTGCAGCTACAGTCTTCACGGTATGCTTTGTTAATGATTGTGTTATTTTCTTGCTCTTGGCTTCCTGTTGGTCTGGTTTTTTATTCAGGTGAAAGCATTGTGTTGCACACATTTTGGAACAGTTTTATTTCTGCCACAATATCTGTTGAAGTGATTTTTTCATTATGTTATTTTTTTAACTTTCAGGGATTGTTCTCTAACACCTGATTATGAGTCAGGGGAGACTTTCTAGGAACTGTTCTCTAATATCTGATTTTGAGTCAGGAGAGACTTTCTAACCCTGCAGCTACTTTCATCTACTGTAAAATGTCCACAGGGACTTCAAAGAATAGGTATGATATTGGACTGCCAATCCAAAGAAATTTTTCTTAGGTTCTCAGTTCAGAGGTACTTAGTAATTTCAGTGTATTTAAAAGTCCTTAGCCTGCTTCTGAAAGAAGTTGTCCTCAAATCATTGTGAACTGAAATACTAACACCAGTTGAACCAATTTATCTTCTTTGGGCCTTGCTGTTCATTTCAGAGTCACTGAATTCACTACCAAAAACTGACAATGTTTGACTAACTTCACAGGAATTGTAGACTACCTGTTCTCTTCTTCTTGTTGCTTCACATCCTAACCCAAAAGTTCCTCTCCATTCCCTCTCCTAGATTCTTACTCCCTGTGTGTATAATAATGCATATATTCGTACATGCATCCTATAAGACCACCGTGCTGTGGTCAGATATAAATTTTAAATTACCTTTCTTAAAGGTAATTAAAGGCTAAAACTTGCTGATTTCACTGCTTTGTAAAACATAATTGAGGATAGAGCCTGATCTTATCAGCTTAAGATTGATGGTGATTCCAGATACATAATTATGAGAATGGAATTCCCCAGAAGTATAATTTGGAAAATGATTTATCACCAGAAGAAGCTGATAGAGGTTTTGCATTTTGATCTTGTGACCTTATAGATGGCGTATGTGTTAATTTAGTGTGTTTGAATATCCTAGCTATGCAAAAGAGTATCTTGATTCTGTTTCAGTACTCTAAAATGTGATTTGGAAACTTCTCCCTCTAGGTTATCTTGTTCTTGATCATGTTAGTTATGCGCAAAAGAGTAGCTCTCACCATTGCCTTGTTTCACGTGGCTGGCAAGGTCTTCATTCACCTGCCGCTGTTAGTCTTCCAGCCATTTTGGACATTCTTTGTGCTTATCCTCTTCTGGACATACTGGATCACAGTCCTGCTTTTTCTTGGTACTACAGGTAAGCAGTCACTTACTTTAAATGAATTTCACTTCATTTTTGTATGATTTCCAAGCAAAATAGACTAAAAAGCCAGTGGGAATCTCAAAGAAAAAAAACCCAGTTGTTGCGATTCTATTCCTGTCTGCTTCACTGAGTTCAGAACACTGGTTTCAAGAAGGTTATTGTGCATTTGAGTCTTCATTCCCAGCATGGTTCTTTGTGTGTTAGGTTGGCTTTTTGATTTGATGCAAGCTGGCTTGCTGCAAACAATGAGACTCTATTAATAAAACTGCTGTAGCAAGTTTTGAAAAACCCTCTAATTTTACACACACAGGTTAAAGACAGCATAATCTTGGAGGCATCAAGTATTGTAGATAGTACTCACACAGATGAGTAACAGTAAGGAAGGGCCATTGCACACAATTACTGTCTTCCACAATGTAAATATTGTGATTTTTCAGTTGTTTGTAACTTAGGTGTCCAGTATTATTCCAGAATCATTAGGGAGATTTTTCTGCTGTTTGTACACTGTATTCTGAGTGCGGCCAATGTACTCCTAATTCTTGCCTGCTCTTCAGTACATGGAAAATGAAAGCTTGCTTTGTAGTCAGGATCTGACAAGAGCTTCTAGAATTAATCAATCTTATAGGTCTAAATCCTAGTTACTTCGGCAAAAAACCCCACAGCAGATGCTTTTTAAAAAGTCTGTTATTTTGCAGTACATTGTAGGCAACGGAGACTGTCATTCATTATTAAATGTCTTAAAATTTTGAAATGTGTTGTTTGCCACTGATCCAAAAGTAGCAGTGTTTCAAGTCACAAAGCTATTTCACAGTAATACAAGGTAAGTGTTTTTCACATCCTGAATTCTTAGCAAGGGTTGCAGGCAATAGAATTCATGTGTTCTTGTTCTCATTACTGATGGAATTTTTAGTTTTCATTGCATGCTGTGCTATGTGCAGGAAATGATCACCAATGAAAGTCTCAGCCCTGTGCTCCACATGCTGAGTCAGACCACTGCACAGGCACTAAATTTGTAGCAGAATGTAGCCTGATATTATAGTTAAGTACTCTATCTTTCTTAAGAGCAATCTTCCTAAATGTGGCATTTAAAACTGTGAGTAGAAACTAGAGGAGTTTGTGCTGTAATTGGTTATGAACTGCTAATACCATGTGCTTCCTTCATTACAAGTTGATGTAAGCATCATTTTCTTTTTTACCTTCATTTATTTCTAGGTAGTCCTGTCCCAAATGAGGAAGGATTTGTTGAATTTCGGATGGCAGGTCCTTTGAAATACATGTGGTGGTACCATGTAGTGGGACTCATCTGGATCAGCGAGTTTATCCTAGCCTGTCAGCAGATGACAGTAGCAGGGGCTGTTGTGACGTACTATTTTACAAGGTAACTTGGATAGCTCTATCATGAGTAGCCTACACATTGACTTAGCAGAAATAATGAGCAACAGCATTTCTGGGGAGAATATTTGTGTCCATTGTGAAAGCTGGGGAACAGTTAAATTGCCTTGACTCTTTAAATCATGTAAAGTCCTGAACTATCTGTTTTGCCATTTATACACGGTGTTCTTGACATACAAGACTTGAGGTCTCATTTGCCTTGTAACCTGTGTACATTCTACAGACATGGGTGGTTGTTTACAAAGTAGGATGCTCCTGGAAGGTAATGTTTTGCTAATAATTAATGCTGATAAGATCTGTAGAGGTTAAAAAATTAATGAAAGCAAATGATTATTATTTTAATTGCAAAACAGTGCCCTTTAAATGATTTACAATGCTTTACTAATCTTCATTAATTTTTCTTTCACAGGATTACTTAAGATCTTACTAGATTCATCGTTTACAAATACGTTCTGACAAGATCATATAGAAATAAAAATTCATGTTAAATTTTAAAGCTCCATATTTCATTGCTGTATTTGTGAACTAAATTGTGTATCAGTTTTTTGAAAAATGTATGCAGATATTTTTCAAGTGCATGATTCAGATCACAAACGTCTAATTGATTTGTCTTTTTAATTGAGGATGTTACCTGAAATACATGTGACTCCTTTTCTGCCTTACTCTTTAAAACAATATCAAAAAGAAGGAATCAATTTACTGTGCTGTCATTATTTTATTAATGATGAAGTTCTCCAGTATACCAATGAAATACATCTATGAAGTTATTGCAAGATGTTACAGGGATGTAATCTTGGGAATAATTGAACTAGATTGAGAATGGAATGAGGAAAATACAGAGGAAAGAGAATAACTCTCCATTGAAATAGATTGCTTAGCAATGTGTATGCTTTATCTGTAAGTTCATGTATTTCCTGTCCCCTGAGGGTAAATGATTTTTATTTTATCCATGCCCTATAATTCCGTAACAGCAATTTTATTTTAAGTTAGTAAATATTCATTTCTCTCTACTGTTACCTTCTTTTTGCATTTCAGGGTACAATCGTAATTTGAAAATTGACTTGTAAAAATGGAAAAGGCATTAATTTGCACTTACCCATTACTTTGCATATGAGCAGCTTTCCAAATCAAATGAGATGAGGTTATCCATGGAGAAATGTTTTATATGTATTCACTGCTCATTCACCTTAGCCAGATGGATTCCTTTCAACTCAGGCAATAACAGGCCTCAAAGTGTTTTGCATTACAGACTTTGCCCTGAAAATGCGGAAGTGTTTGGATTGCCTGGGCATAAGACTTGAGCAATTTATGGGATTGTGCCTAACAGGGAGTAAAATTTGTCTTCCCCTAAAAGCTAATTGGAAGAAAACACACAGGGTAAACCTATTTTAATCCTTAACATCCTCAGGATTACATTATGCAGATATTAGTTTCATGGAAAGAAGAATCTACTTTTGTTATCTTTTCTGAATGAAAGTCTCATCTCTCCCAAACTGGAGAGATCTTTTATTTTTTGAATGTTAGCACGTGTTTCTTAATATGCTTATTATCATGCTCTTATTTCTAATAAAGAAGAAGAGCTGTTCTTTAAATGTTTAATTAGTGCTATTCTTTGAGGGAGATGTATAAATGAGTTTCTTGGTAAAAAAGAAAAATGGCTTCAAACAGTGAATGTGAGTATTAAAATGTGATAAATTAAAAATATTGTAGCTACATTTCATTAAATGACTTGTTTTAAGGCTCAACTCTTGATACCTTGAGGATATAATTGCTACATCAGAAATGCAAAAAATCTGAGCATAGTGTTTACCTGATCAATTAGTAATATCCTCTCCAAAGTCTACACAAAGATCTCCAAAAGAACAAGAGAGGAGAAGGCAAGTTTATCAGTAGTCTGACTAAAAACGTATTAGCAGTTTCTTACTGTTTTGGAAGGTTTTGAATTGCATACCATCCAATGCAACTTTTTGGGAATTGCCAGTTGTGAATAGTGCTAATGCAGCCAACTGCTAGTAAGATTGCCTGTTGCCAATGAGTGTTTTCGGTTGCTCAGAAAATCACCAGCCAAGGTACTGGCAAAGGCAGGTTAATATAGAAGTTAAAGTGTGACAGAGTTCATTGACAAGATTGACTGTACTACTTAGCAGATGATTAAAGCACACTTTAAAAAGAAAACATGGGATTAAAATCAATTAATCTAAAACTAAACCTAAAATTATTTATATGGAAGCTGGGATGGTTAAGGTTAAGGATGATAAAGGATAAGAATGTAAAGAAATGAGAGAGACCCTCTCTTTGAATCACAAGGTTAAGAGTGGGCCCTATTGCCTCTCTTAGCTCCAGACTTGGCCAACAGTTTAGGCCTAAAGAGTTAAACAGCACTTAATATCACTTAGTCAATAGTGTATTTTAACAAATTTAACAGAGTCTTTAGAATTTACTATGAGCACAACAGTAACTCCGTAACTTAGACCTGACTTGCATATCAATCTAATGTTCATAGTACATTTGCCGTAGCAACATTCACACTCAAGTGTAGGTACAAGGTATAGACCCAAAAAAATTCCTCTCAAATTCAGTGAAGTGCTCAGGTCAGATGCCTCTGCACCTTCTCAAGAGGTGCAAGGTTGAGGCTTGAGGAATGGGGTGTCAGCCCTGGCAGCAGCATTTGACATTGGTCTTCTGAATATCACAAACTTGAGTGCTCAGTGGCTCAGAGAGGTCCCACTCAGAGGGAGGTGCTGGTCATAGCCCACTGTGGTCCAGGAGTTCATGGGGTTGTGAGAGAATTGGCTTTAGTCATAGTAATTTTCCATCCTGTCCATAGGTCTGTAACTTTCTTTGAAAGTTCAATAACAGAAATTTTGTTCTACCTAGGTTGATATTTGGGCACAAAAAACAAGTTTACAAGGCTGTTTATTAAAAACAGGAGCTCGTTAGACAGGACAAGTTCCAGGGAGCAGACCATGTTTCTGACAAGTTTAAGGAGCTGAGCCCAGGTGCTCTTTGTCAAGGCAAGGATCTAACAAGCATTTCTGAGATCATAATGCGGCCTGAGGTGGGAAGGGAAAAAGGGGATGGATGTACCACCACACTACTCATATTCATGCTACAAATCGATTAAAACACAGAAGAGCACAAAAAACTAAGTCTCTGTGAATAAAACAGATCAAACCCAGAAAGGTTCAAAATATACAAAACTTGATTAAAACCAAAGGAGGTTAGATGTTGATGCCAAAAAACCTGTTGATATATTTTATTTAACAGTAAAAGAGACAAAGGGAAAGAAGGAGAAAAGAAAGAAAGATGTAGAAAAAGAGGAGGGGGATGGCAGCAGGGAAAGGGGCACGGGTTGGGTAGAAAGATACCATCTTTCCAAGGGTCCCAATGATATCTCGTGGCTTACCTCCATCTGGTCCTCCCTTGTGGCGAGGGTCACCTGCACCCCAAAAAGTATAAAATCCAATGGATTAATATACATTTGGGCCAGGTGGGAATGCCTTGAGAGGAGAGGGCAAGTTTGACACTGTCCCTTGCAACACTGGATCTGTTGCATCATGTTGCAATGCTCTGGTGCAGGATCTGGGGGCTCCTTGTAGGGGGAACTTTTCATGGGCCATGACACCCCCTCTGCTGGTGTTCACATGGATGTCCTGTAGACGCAGATTTCCTGGGTGAAGTGGTGACTGCAGCTGGGCAGGTCTGCACAGCAGAGTTTTGGTGTTCACTGCACTGCCTCTCAACAGAGGCTTTTTCACCAGACCCCCAAAACCTCTCCTTCCTACCCCCACCCTTTGGTGTGAGGGTTTTTTCGAACCCTCATAGCCCTGGGATGTGGACTCCACCCTGAAGGTGTGAGGCTTAACCTTCCTGTGAATGTGTTCTTTTCTCCTAGCTCAGAACTGAGTCACTTTATCTAATCTCCATCAACTTGCAGTCCAGGGCCTCAGTCAGGAGGTTCATTCAGGGTGTGGTGGTCTTCCATGCAGCTTTTATTATAAGGTCTTGCTATAAAGGCAAAAGTCCTTCAGAAAAGTGCTTAGCCCATAAACTATAACATTTCAGTCTCAGAGTATGACATACCATTTCCTTATCCCAGTCCTGCATTAGAGACAAATCTTTGAGTTACACAGATTGTCAGGGTAGAGTGAGCAATATATCCTGAAAGCTAGTATATTTAAGGGTAATATATTCCTTTTGTACATTATTTTATTGACAATTTGTAGCACTTCTAGATGATATCACGTAAATACTGATCATTCTACTTCATTTTTTTTCTCTTTTCAACAGGGAGAAAAGAAATCTGCCATTCACTCCTATTCTGGCATCTGTTAATCGCCTTGTTTGTTACCACCTAGGAACAGTAGCAAAGGGATCTTTCATTATCACTCTAGTGAAGATACCACGAATGATTCTTATGTATATTCACACACAACTCAAAGGAAAGGTGAGAGAAATGGGTCCCATTTTCTTACCAAAACTCAGGGCCTAAACAAGGATATGTTTACCTGTTTATTTAGTCAGTGTGGGAGGTTGTAAGTCTTGTTTTGGAATAGATCAGGGGTAAGAAGAAATTCTTCACTATGAGGGTGGTGAGGTGCTAAAACAGGTTACTCAGAGAAGTTGTGGATATCCCATCCCTGGAATTATTCTGGGTCATGTTGGATGAGGTTTTGAGCAACCTGATCTAGAGAAAGGTGTCCCTGCCTGTGGTGTTGGGAGTTCCTTCCAACCTAAATCATCCTATTGTTCTGTGAATATTTACACTCTACAGGACCATGGGACTGATACAGATTGCTTAAGTTAGCAGGTTGAATATCAGCTACTGAAACACAAGGCAATAATGTTTCAAAAAAGCCTCTTTGTTTTCCTGCATTCTGTGCTATTCTAGGAAAATGCTTGTGCTCGCTGTATGCTTAAAGCCTGCATTTGCTGCCTTTGGTGTCTAGAAAAGTGCCTGACATATTTAAATCAGGTAAGATGTCCATATTTAAGTTTTATGTAAGGGCTGATATTAGTATATATATTCCCAGATGCTGACACATAATGTATTGTAGTTTGGAACTGAACTTGAATGACAGTACTTCAGTCTTGTCTCCATTACTGAAATTACACTGCAAATCACAGCATCGACCTTTGGAATATAAACAAGAACTAAAAAATAGCCCGTATTCATCTTTGTGAACATGGTTTCTCAGCTTTATAACAGCGTGTTTAGTGGTTGAAGACATTCCCCCTTATGTCCACTCAGTCAAACTACACCTGAGTTTCAAAATATTTTTGCTATGAAAAGAGAATTAAGCATTTCTATGTGTAGTATTTAAGATCCTCACAATGTAAAAATTATACAAAACATGAAACTGTCATCATCATCTTCAAAGGGGAAAAAGAGTTGCGAAGTGCAACACACTAACTGGTCCTTGTAAAAGTGGGTTTATGGGCCATAAGTATCACATAAATAAATATCAGATACATAGATATCTTGTACGTAATATGTCTTTCACTGTTAAGATTTTTTGCTTGTGGAAATATAGAAATGCTTGTGCCCCAATGTAATCCTTGAAAATTGTCCTCATTAACCTCGAATGCAGTCTAGTTAAATATTTAGAAATTACCTTGGTTGACTTGTATGACACTCAGATTCTTTTATATTTCCAGATTTTTTTGAACTATTTAATTTCTAGCTATGCTACTGTTCACCTCCTCCTGCAGAGAAATTGCAAATTCTGTTTAATGAGTTTTTTTGAACAAACTTGCTAATGCATAAATTATGAGCAAAAGAGGAGAAGAATAGTAATTCTTTACCTCATATAATCTTCTGTCAGCTGGTTCATATTGCTTGATTCAACAACTCTCAAGGGAATTTTTGTTCATTAAAATCATGTGATGAATGTGTCTTACTCAGAGGCTGTGTGTTCTCCCTCACCTTCCCCACTCTCCATTTGAAATACCTGATCATTCTATGAATAAATCTTCAATCTCCTTTTCTCAGAATGCGTATACAGCCACAGCTATCAACAGCACCAATTTCTGCACCTCAGCAAAGGATGCCTTTGTTATCCTAGTGGAAAATGCTCTGCGAGTGGCTGCCATAAACACAGTTGGGGATTTTATGCTGTTTCTAGGAAAGGTATGTCTGCTGCATACAGCTGTTACAGACCTATGTAGAAGCAATCTTTCTTTAGCAATGGCTTGAACCCTAATTCAAAATGCCTTAAAAATCCTTTTTTTTAGTGTGCACTTTATCACATCCAGCTGCATCATATTAGGAAGGGACCATCCAGGATAGGAAGTATATGAGAGGAATAGCTGAGGTTTATGACGCTTTTTGCATTATTTTTTTAAGAAGTCAAGAGAAAAGTCTAGAAAGTCTTAGCAAGCCTAAGGTTTTGATTCTGTGGTTAAGACATAAAATTGAAAGGAAGCTTTTCTTTTAAATTCTGTTTAGTATGGGCTCTTTAGGTTTATGTTGAAAATTTGACAGATGATTAATCACCTTTTATGACAAAATCAGACTGGAAGAGTTCAGAAGCCTAGTATGAGGAACTGCCAGCTTGAGCAACTAAGTTTTACTCTGAGAATTAAAAGGAGACTAGAATAATTTCTGCTATCAGTCAGCCTTTTGGATTTCCAGCTAATGGAGATACACTATGGAAACATAATCCAGTGAATTATTTCTATCCTTTGAAGTGCCATGCTGAAACAATTCATACCAATCTATTTAAATCACCTGTGCCTAAGTAGCTGGACACTGGTTGGACTGATCTGTATTCCTTATTGCATTCCTCTACTTCTGTTAAATCAGAGTACAACGGGCTGAATTTTGAATCCAGTAATTAAGTGAGTAAGATGTGTGAAGGAATAAACACATAAAGGAAATATAGGTGCTTGGGAGAGCCTGAAATTACATAACAAAGTTTTACTGAGGAGTCTGAAAAGTGTTAGGAAACACCCCCTGAAAAGATGTCTCAAATTATTAGAAAAATGTTCAGGTGACAGAAATGTTCAAATGAGCAGTGTGTGTAAAACTTAGTATGAGCTAAAATAATGCTACATTATCGGCATCTCCTCTGCCAGTTCAATGTGGTGTTTTCGTAAAAGCTGACTTGTTTTATGATTGTGTTTAGTTGCAGTTCATAATAATACATTCAGAAATGTTCCGCAAGTTAAGTGGCAACACCACTTCAGTCTTTTTGGTTTTGCCAAAACCAGACCAGTATCCAGTGGAGTATCTGTTACGGCCTTACACATAGTGTTGTTCTGTAGAGACTGTTACATGAAATGCCTCATGTGAATTCTGTTCTACTTTCTCCTGTATGGAGAGGAAATAGATATTGAACAAGCTTGGAAGTTGTTTAAACTAGCAAAATGAAAAAACATACCATTCTCCTAATACCTAACTTCTCCCTTCAACCCAAATAAAAAAATCCAACTGCACATTAATTGATGCATTGCATCTGGTGGTGGGATTTATATAATTGACAGGATAAAGTTCTCTTTTACAGGAATGTTGTATAACATTAGAATGATGACAGCAGACTATAAATGTAATTTTCTCTGAAAAATACGCTTTGTGCTGAATGATGTGTAACAGTTGACTTGAACCTGCTGAAAAATGAATTAAATGTCATTTATCCTCAGGGACGTGGGGAATCTAGGAGGTAAAGATCTTGTTACCTACCATTTCTTGCCTCTAGTTCTAAGCCTGGCAGAACAAGAAGCATATTGCCCTAAAACAAAGAAACCAAACAAAAAATATCAAAAGGCTTCTGCCATTAGAGTTGTCTACCATTTTCTTCTTCAGGTCCTGATTGTCTGCAGCACAGGTTTGGCTGGCATAATGTTGCTGAATTACCAACGAGATTACACCATCTGGGTGCTGCCACTCGTCATTGTCTGCCTCTTTGCATTCCTGGTAGCTCACTGCTTCCTTTCCATTTATGAAATGGTTGTTGATGTCCTTTTCTTATGTTTTGCCATCGATACAAAATACAATGATGGGAGCCCTGGCAGGGAATTCTACATGGATAAAGTTCTCATGGTAAGTTTCCCCTTACTCTAAGAGTCTAAGGATCTGGTTCCATAAAATAGATATTTCGGCAACGGAATGAATGCACTAACTGAGTTCAATATGGGGTTTTTTTGGTTGGTTGTTCGGTTGTTTTTTTCTTTTTTTATGTTGCCGTCTTGTTCATGGCTTGATTAGGAAATAGTGTCATCTGATAAGCATCAAATAAGTAATGATACTTCCTTCCCATGGTATTGGCTTCTATTTGCTAGCTGTTAGATGAGCAGTAATCTTGCAGAATCATACTCTTGGATATCATATCTTGTAAATGACACAGTGCAGAATATAAAGAAGCAAAACAAGGGGAGAAAAGTTGTTTTTTGTACTTTTCCTGACAAAGACCTCGCTTTGGATATGAGAGAGAAAAAATAACAGAGTATTCTACCTCATACGTAGATAGTGACCACAGTGGAGTTTTCATGTAGACATCAACCAGAATTTGACTCTGTCACACATTGAAGTACCAGGCTTGATGTTCTGTTCTGGAGTCTACACGCTTTGTCAAGGCCTTTTGTGAGGCAAATTAATTTTGTCCATTTTTATTCCATGTTATTCTCTGTTCACTATAACTAGAACCCAAGACATAAAAATTCTGCTTCTCAAGTCCCTCACTTTGTTGTTGAGTAGGAAATTTCTTGACAGTGTTTTTAAGTGGCAGGTGTAGAATATGTCTCTGTAAAATGTACCCTCACGTGTAGGCGAGAGGAAGATTCTCATGACTTCTTAACACTTTTTTTTATTATTGTGGGAAAACCATGCCAAGAATTCAGTGCTAATTTTTTTGTAAATCCCTGCAGAATCTAGAGTATATAATAAATAAATCAGCTGCTGATTAGTTACTTTCTAACAGAGTAAGAGTGAAATGCAGCAAGTTCTCTCAGAAGAAAGCACTGATAAATTGTAAAAGCATTGTGAGTTTCTTTAGTCACCAGTCAATATCACAAAACCCCAGCAGCTAAAGTTTACTGACATTTTCTGCCGAATTCTTGCCTTTAAGAGAAAAAAAAAATTGCTTAAAATTTTATAGCACATTTTCTAATCTTCCTGAAAAGGAGATTGTAATTAGATGAAAAACGTAAGAGGTTGAATTGAGGACAGGGAAATCAGCCAAACCTTGCAAGTAATTAACTCCAAGTCCTTTTGTTTAATGGAGTTTTAACATTATGCAGAGGATACAAGGCAATAAATGAGATTCTGTTTTGTTTGGGGTTTTTGTTGTTGTGAGGGTCTTTTCGTGTTTGGTTTTGGCTCTTTTTTGTGTTTTGAAAATCAACCTTTTACATTCTTTCCCCATAAAGGTGAGCATTGTGCGGTAAATGTGAAAGTTGTAAGAGCACATAAGGCAAACATCTGTCTGGCTTCCAGAATTAAGTGAGGGAGACTTTTGTGGTTATTTGGCAGGCTTTTCTGATACTGTGTGGTCAAATCTAAGCAAGAGAAGTGGAAGATGAGAATTGCTTAGATATTTTGAGTAGTTCTGTCTTGAAGATTTGAAGTTCTGTCTCGAGATTTGATCTTTGGAATCTGCTCTGTGAAAAGCTCTATTCTGCTCTCACTTGTCATTTCATTGCTGTTTTTCAGGAGTTTGTGGAGAATAGTAGGAAATCTCTGAAAGAGGCTGGCCGAGGAGGTGGAGCTGAGGGCAGAGAGCTAAAACCAATGGTAGGTGCAGATGAGGAGGTGGCGATCCTCCAAGAGTTTCACTTTTACTTCTTCTCCCTCTTTGTCTTTACTGACTGCACTTCTTCAGGAGAAGTTTTTGTTCTCTGTATCACTCAAGATGTTCTGCTTTTTCTGTTTGTGAGCTTGCCTATCACCTGGATGGCAGAGTTTTTGTCACAGCTGAGACCATCTCCTGTAAAAGTAAGATGAAAGGAACTGTCTCATATGAAACAAATGCAGTATCATTTCATTAGGATTAGTGGTGCATGCCATGTGGTATATGCAGACAGCCCCAGTTGCTGAATAGTCTAAAAATAAGATGGCTTTGAGATTCACTGGGCTCTTCTCAGCCCTGAGATGAACAATTTTTGCTCATCTTACATTCACTGCAAAAGCCTGAAATGGAGAACACTGCTGCGTGCATCCATTCTTGCAAAGTAAGACCAGGTATTTAAAGCTTTCACCAAATTATCTTACACAGTGCCAAGGAATTGGATACAGTGATTCCTTTCAACCTGCTCAGATGACATTTCTCCCAGTTGTTTGTTTTATTGCCAACTACTTATGTTGCTTGTCTCTTGTGTGCTTTTTCCATCTCACACTGTCAGATGCACAGACAGTGAACAATGCATCATTTATGCTTCTGCAGCCTGTTTTACTTATGGTGTGCCTGTTAGGAAGGCATTGCATGTCTGAGTAGCCTGGAATAAGAATACTATACAGATAACAGATAGGAGGATAAGTTTGGAAGGTGGAGAACAGAGGGCATATAACGGAGAGCCAGGCTGGGCAAGGTATGATTTGTCATCATACATTATGACTTTGTGAAATAGAATATTCTTCCATCATCACTTTCACAGTGTTTGGGGTCTTATTCATTTCCGTACCATGGGGATCATTTTTTAACCAAATGGAATCTAAATAAGTGTATGCTAACAAAAGAATTTCTTTTTTCAACTATGTATGTGAAGCCATGTTGCATGAGCATTTTCTGACTAAGCTGGAATGGGTTCCTGCTATAGACTGGATAGATGTGTAGCTTTGCGTGTTTTGCTATTTCATTATGGCATACCAATTTCTAGATGTGCTTATGCCTAAGTGCTGCTCTGTTTATACATACAAAAAACTAATTCTATGCTAATTTATTGTTTTCTTCTGGGAGTAATTCTAGCTGGTCAAGCAGACACTAACATTGGGATTTTCACAGTGAGCTAATTTCTGTAAATGCAAATGTGCCATGAAGATTATTGAGAACTGGATGTGCAAACTCTTTAGTCATATGTGCAAAAATTTAAGTTCAAAATTTTATGTTAAACTCTATTTCAAATAATTTGTTTACCTTAAGTGGTTTTCCACTTACAGTGTTGTCAGAGCTGGCACAGACTGCTTCTTAGACTTTTGTACTTGACTGCCTAAAGCTTGAATGTTAAAAAACTTTATTCAGCCCCACTCCTTGTAAAAGTGCAAACCAAGCACTTGCAAACAAAAGGTGGTCTTATTCTTGGAGGAAATTTTTCCTAGGCTCTTAGCCTGGTACTGGCTGAAAGTCCTCATAGGATGGCTGGAAAGATGCTGAGCACTTGAGGCTCAGAGTGGAAGTCACCTGCACAATTACTCCCAGTTCTGCTGCTCATGTGATTGTCTTGTTTGGAACTGTTTGGGCCTTGTGGTTCTCCGTATTTGGGCATTCAGCTCCAGTTGATTTGATTTTGAAATACTAGGATCTCACTTCCTGATGACAATGGGATACAGCAGTTAAACTTTGGATACCTTTCCCCAAAGTACTGCTAGAAAGCCTCAGTTATATCTAGAATAGAATCATTCATAAGTCTATTATGTAACAGTAGTGTCCATAGTCCCAAAATTGCTTGTCTGAAAATTAGATCAATATTACGTTTTTCTCTTCTTCTACAAACAGAATCTTTAGTGGTTTGCTTCAGTTTCCTTGAAATGTAGATATTTATTAGATATAACAATTTTTTCTTACAGTGAAATGCCCTAAGTGCAGTTGTATTTGAAGTAGATACTAATAGCAAAGATAAGGAAACACTTTGGGAAATTTTGTTCTTGTATCAGGGCACAACAAAAAGCCCCACCTTTTCATGCTTCTTTCTTTATGACTTCCAGTGACCCCTTTGACTCAGTTTCTCCTTGTCCTTTGGCATCTGTCTAAGACTGTACTGTATGACTTTGTTTTCTAGGCCTCTGGAGCAAGTTCATCTTGAAACTAGCCAGCCATATTGGAACCCATTGACATTCCAAAACAGTATATATATACATATATACATGCATACATATATATATATATATATATATATATACACATACATACATACATATATATATATATATATTTAAAAATAAACAGCCAAAATCAGAAAAAAAGGAACAGGGATTTAAAACTTTTTTTAACAATTATTTTTGTGAAACATGTACTCTTTTCATACGGGTGGCTTTTACAAGCAGCTTTATCATTGTTCCATTTCTTAAATTATTTGTTGTGGTCATGGAAATGTTGATTCTTATCTGCTTGATATTTTAAGATCTGGAGGAAGTATCATTGTAAAGATAATCTGAAATCATGACTGGGTTTAGAGACAGATTTCCCATGACACTGCTAATCTGCTGAGCATTTTATTTGTTTAATTTCTTTTAAATTTGCATTACATTCGGGACAGTGACATGTACAGAAAACCTTAAAATCAAGAAAAGTCTCCAATTTATTTTTTCAAGAGGTGGTTTCAGCAAAAATTAGTTCCGTTCAATTATGTTTGTAAGCAGTTATTTTACTTTACAGCCCTGACAGGGCACAGTTTTGTTTACCAGTATCAGATATCACAATAACCAACTCCTCAGGTATTTAGGTGTGTGGGAGCCCTTGCATCTTCTGTTGAACAGAGCCTACAAAATGGGGACAGATAATTTTTATATGCAATTAACTCCCTGCTTACCCTACTTTTACCCCTCATACCCATTGTCCTCTATCCTCCCCTTGAGTTCAGTAGCCTCCTTCACACTTCAGCAGTGTTCCTTTGAAGGGTATGGATTCTCCATACAGGCAAGTGAAATAATAGATTGTTAAAGTTCAGTCTTAGCCATACTCGTGATTAATTCATGATTAGATACAAAGATGCCAAGGATGGGAAGAGAAATGAATTGTACTGCTGTACATAAAAAAGTACTGTATGCTTCATTTCATCTAATGAGAGAGCTCTGGGAGGTAGAAGGGATCATTCCTTGCCTGTTGTTTGATCCATATTTGTACATACTGTAGTGGGTGGCTAAAGCCAGAAAGGGCAGAGAAACATTCCTTTGGAAGTGTAGCTGCCAGGATAGTTATCTGAAGTTATTAAATAATGACAAAAGAACATACTTTTTTATGATTATTAGATACATAAATGTCTTTTCAGTCTGGAAGCTCACCAGATATGAATGCTAATAGTCAATTATTCAGCATAGTGAAATGGTAAATGCTTAACTGTATTTGCTAAGAATTAATGATCTGTCTATGCTATATATTCCTTTTGTTAACATTTTTTTAAGAAAACTATTTTTGTTATTGTAAAATTTCAGAGCAGAATTTTTAAACTTATTGCACTAAATACAAGCTGTCTACAAATAATGATGCCTCAATGGTTCAATCACTCCATTCCAGAAAATCTTATGAAAGAGTAAGAGCCTTTCTACAGAAGCTTTATGATGGAATAGAGAGGTATGTCTAGTTAAAGATATGCACAACTCGTGTAATTAAGGTTTAGTAAGTAAGCAGTTAACTGTGCTTCCTTTCAGACTATCAGACTCTTAAATTGCTGCTGAAGGTCTAAAAGATCATGTTGTATCATTTAGCTAACTAGTGCTCTTATCTTTTTGGCAATAGTAACACGTTTCACTTTTGCTTCCAGAAGTCATTTGATAACTTAAATTTGTTATCTTTTTTTTCTGTTAGCCAGTTAAAACAATTTGCACTTTTCATATCACAGATCCCAACCTATTTGAAAGGTACAAAAAGAAAGATACATTTAGAAAGGGTAGGTGTTGGGGAGGCAAAGAGAATTATCCAGTCCTGGAAGCACTTCCTCATTTAAGTAACCATATCTGTAACTCTACTAGCATCAGGAGGGCTCTCTAAGTATGGAAATTGTAATGCACACGTCTGTGTAAGTGCTGACTAGACTAGAGCTTCAGCTTAGGGATTCAAACTGGAGCGTAGGTGAGGCCTCTCAGTGTAAGTTAGATGTCAGGCTTGCCCAGAAGAAACACTGGAGCAGCCTTACTTTTGTGGAGAGGAGACATTCCTGCAGTACCAGTGTCTAAGATAGCAGTGGTACTCAACACCAGTATTTGTGTAGATCAGAGGGGCTTAGCAACACAAAAAATGAATCCTAGAAACTGGTTTCCAAGGCTAGAAGACTTATCAAGTACCCAGTTTCTTCCAGAGAATCTAGTTTTCATCTTGTTCGGAGGTTGTTGGAAGTGCTTATCAAAGAAGCCTTGTATTCTGCTCATTTTGATAAAAGTTTTCTGCCATGACTTGTTCCACAAGTTTGTGTTCTCTGCTCGCTGGAAGTCCTGAGTGGGGAACTGTTCTCTGTAATTGCAACTAGGACTGCAGTTGGTAACAAATTTTGTATTTTTGTAAGACTTGACTGTGCACCATTTTTATAGCAGTTTATCCTGTCTTAAAAATAAATTTGTTTATTTACATAGTGTTTAAAAGATACAGGCAACATTTTTCTATGGGTAGTTGTAATGTTTAAGTGAGAAATCTATATCATTACAAAGTTCTTAATAAAAACGTGTGCACCATTCTTGAGTGTATATCCAGCATGCAGAACTTTTCAGTCCTGCCACAAAAAGGCATTCCATCCACACACAGACTTTTCAGTGGCCCTTTAAAGCTTTCCAATGTCCTTTGAAGTTCATTTACAACCAAACTACTGCCCTCTTCCAGCTCTGTCTTGTGCACAGAGATAAGCAGAAGACAGAATTCTGAAAACACAGCTTTTCAGGACAAATTTAGACTTACCTTTCTTAGTGGGGATAGTGGAGTAGGAGGACATTTTGGCATGTAAATCCCATACATAAATTTTGGAAGTAGGGGTGCTGGGGTCTGCCAGCTGTGATGGATTAAATACTTTTTTTGACTGTTGGTTTTTAAAACCAGTGTATGGTCTGCTTTGTGAGAAGCAGTCTGGACTAAGTAGAGAATGATGCTGCACTGAGAATAATAATGCAGGAGGGGCAGATGAGATAGCTAAAATGGAGAAGTCATCTCCTCAGAAAGTCCATTGAATTGAGTAGTGCTCAAAGACTGGAGATTTAGGCTGGACAGTTTGAATTTAGAAACAATCATTGGGATTACTGCTTCCCAGCATTTGGTTTCTGCATCATAGCCTCTGACCAGCTAGATTTCAAACAGAAAGAAAGCATGCCATTCCTTAAATTGTTAAATTCTTTTCTAAACTATTTTTTCTGTTTGGAAGTTGAATAACACTACCATGTCATCTCTACTGCTTCTTCCACAGTCCCTGGAGAATGTTTTTTTTTGTTTGTTTGTATTTCTTTTGGGTCTCATTTCGTATTGCTCTCTGAGTAAAAGAGTGGCAAGTGGCAGAATGTCAGCTCCCCTTTGTCCCTTGATCTTACCACATTCCCTTTTACTTTCCCAAGGCAATCATTCAGGATATCACCTAGACTGAATGAGAGGGAGAGTAGGTGCCAAGATAAAGTTCTGAGATAGGATTTTTTTTTTTTTGGGAGGGGGGGTGGGGTCTGGTATTACTCCATCACTGTGGTTAGAAGTGCAACGAGTCACTTCTAGAGTTTCACTGCTGCTCCACAGATAGACTTAACACATAGGATGGCCGGCTTAGAATTGAATCTTCAGCTTTTCAGTAACTCCCAGCTGCCAGAACCAGGATGGGCTTCTAAATGTGGCCTTAGATTGGTATAGTAAATGAAAGACTTTGCATTGGGAAAGTGTGTCCCAGAAGGGAAAACTGACAGTGGAAAATGAGGTTAAATGTTGCAGTGGCTTGACCATGGCTGTCATATACACTGCTACTCTGTTGCTTGCTTAGTCCCTGCAGCAGGATGGGAGAGAGCAGTGAAAGGACAAAAACATTGATGTAAGTGAAGTTCATTAGGCAAATAAGGGGGAAAAAAATGCAAAGGCAATCATCTGCCAGCAGAGCAATGCGCATCCGATCTCCAAGCAGCAGCTGCTTTGGAACCACACTCACCCTAGTTTGATTGCTGAATGTTCCATTATGTGGTGTGGAATATTTCTTCAGTCTGTTCAGGTCAGCTGCCCTGGCTGTGTACCCTCTCATCCTTTTGCTCAGCCCCAAACAACTGCTGGAGTCCTGGAGTGGAAAATAGAAAAGGCCTTGACCCTGTGCAAGCACTGCTCAGCAGCAGGTAAAGCTTTGTGTTAGCAACACTCTTTTGGTTGTAGATCTAAAACACAGCACCTTGCAGATTGCTGAAAAGAAAATTAACTCCATTCAGCCTAACCCAGTACACAGGCCCATTTACCCAATAATTAATACAGGACTTACTCCCTGCATTTCTGTACAGCATCTTCTCAGGGTGGTTACTTCTTTCTGAAAGGGCTTTTTTTTGCAGCAGGCAATTAGCCTGCTCCACAGTGCTCCCTTTCATGGAGGGAGCAGGGGATGTTAGCTCTTACTCTTTCAGCACATAATGGGGATATAAAGCAAAAATGAGCCCTTTCTGTATCAGTGTTCTGGCAATTGAGCAGCCAGTGTTGGAGACAATATACTTAATGTGCCCTCAGGGCATGCACTTTAGTGGTTAGCTCTGAGTGGTTATGATGTATTCTATGAATGTATGTTATAGAGTCAGAATAAAATGCATGTAGCAGACATATACTCATCACCATCTAGTAAGCATTTAGTTCAGAGTGCATATTACATGCTATATTGAATATGGCACAGTCGTTTTAAGAAACAGTCTTAGATTTATAAGTAGATACCTAACAGAATTCCTGTTTTTTAAATCATGGCTTGGCCTGTGCAGATACTGTTTACTAAATCTAAATATCACTAGCCCATTGTTTCTTGAATAGCTTGTGTCACATTATCAACACAGAAATTCTATTTCATCTTTGTGGAAAAAACAAGAAAACATCCCTCATGTTTCCCAACACAAACCTTAACAGGCTTATTTGAAGCATTTCTTGCACTCAGCTTCTTTGTTGGGATGATGAAAGTTTACTCTAAATATTTCATTTTCAAATGCTTTTCCAGCTATTTCATCTCTGCTGTTATTTCCATCATGTAACAAGATTATGGAGACTAGTAAATTTATATTTCTTGTGTTCCGTAGCAAATACTGTTCTCAAGGTATTTTTTTCTTTTATATTTAAAGAGTTGAGAGAAGAGATGAAACTCATCTCTTTTGATGTGGGTCATATGTAAAAAGCAAAATTTCTGGTCTGGAATGGAGCTGTGATGAGTCTTGCAATCTGATACAATCAAGCCAAAGCTCCTCAGAGACCGGGATTATGAAAATATTTCTAAGGGGAATTGGTAGCATGAATTGATCTGGAAATACCTATTTGGAGGCTAAACTATCTGGCATTCATTTGACAGACATCTGTTAAAATGGAACTAGCAGAAAACCAGCAAACGCCCATCAGATTCTACTCCCCTGTCTCAGTGAGGTCAAGTCATCATATTTGAATGTGATGAGCAGAATTTGGTGTTATAAGCATTTGGTACTTTTCTACAGAAATATGGGACTCCCCTTAGAACCAAAGCTGCAAGAATTCAGAGTAAAAGTACCAGCTGTTTTTAACAGAACCAGCTAATTTTGGTACAGTTAAAGGCAGCTGTGGCTTCTCTGAGTATGTGATTTATAAGTAGATACCTAACAGCATTCCTGTTTTATGCTGGCAGCATAGGTGGCTACCATTCCACAAGTACCACCTCTCCTCTCTGGGTTGAGTGGGAATAGGGGCAGCTTATTTCAAAAAGGTTTGGTGAAATTAGGAAGCTGGCTAGTTATGAAACCCAGCAGAAGTTCTGCACTGACTGGAATTCCCACTATAATCATGTTTTTTAATTCTCAAATACCATGTGTCCTCCATGTTAGTATTAGTTGGGTCCCTCCCTGCTGCTCAGACTGAAATGGGAGAATATCTGTCGTTTGAAAAACAGCGCCACAGACAATTTCATAGTGTCTCCTAGGGGCGTGAGGGTGAACAGAAGGGTGGTTTTGTTTCTAATACAGGCCAGAAAGCAGCTGCCAGAAGTTAGGTGGAGCCATGGACAGCAGATAGAAAATATTCCACAGGATCGGTTAAGAAAATTCGCATTCCAATTCAGACATCTCACAGCAACATTTCCCGTGTCCCACTTTAATTTTACTCTGGAGCTCTTCAGAGGAAAATGAAGGTGGAATACTATACCTATAGAAAATAATTATTTCTATATAATGTATTGTGTTGCTGATTACAGAAACTACCATAAGGAAAACGGAAAATCTTCTGAACATATTTTAAAGGCTTGACAGTACTTGCATTGTCATAATCCATCAAAGCTTCATCTGGAAACAAATTTTTTATCCTCCCTTACTCATACTTCTAACAGGGCAATCCAACCCCTGGACTGGCTTAGTGATTTACATTGAATCAAGATAAACTAACAAGTGCTCCTTTTTCCAGTGGAATGCCACCTCCGTTGAGAATGGGAAAAGTAAATGTGACACTGTTTATTGTTGTCTTGAGAACCTAAACTATTTTATACTGCAAGCTGTGAATGCAGGAAGAGAAAAGAAATTAACAGTGCTGATCTAATCTTAGATTTTCTGTGTAAACTGACGTGCCAGGATACTGATGCAAAACTGTATTTTAGTCTAAGAAATGTATAGATTTTTTAATGTATCAAAATAAAGTTTTCCTTTTAAGTAAGAAAGAAATTTCTGTATCTTTCATGTGGTGTGTGTAAGCCATGCACTTATTAGCAATACAATTTCATGTTCCTGAGAAGCAAGCCAAATTCATGCTGAAGTTTTATTTTGTTCTGTGCCTGCACTTTAGCTGAGTAGCTGCAGTAACACTGGACATACTGTTATGGGCCAAGAAAAGCATTCTGATGCTAATGTTTTCTGAGATGGGTGCATGAATGGGGTTTGGTAGAGTGAAGACAGGATATTTTTGCTGTCTTTCTTCTCACTGATCCTCAGTGATCCTCTCTCTCACTGATCCTTCTCACATTCTGCTTCTCAGCTTCTCCCCAGAGTGTTGGAAACTGCCCCTTTAGGCTAACATTTTCACCCATCACCACATGCTTCAGCCTCTCTGACAGGCTACAGGGTGTGCTTAAGGTCAGTCACATACAGAAGCAGTTGGAAAGTTCTTCACTGTGAAAGGGGAGGTTGTGGTCACACCTGCAGAAGAGTCCTTGCTCATACCCAGGAAGCAGGACTCTCAGGGCTTGTAAGGCTATCTGGAGTGTACTGGCTCATAAGATGTTTTACCTTACCAGGACAGTTGTGGGGCAGTGAACAGTAGGGTGGCATGAAGGAGATCTTGTTATCCATTATGTTATGCAAGTTGCATATCCCAGCACAGCACCTCTCGTGGCCTAATTTCCTTGTTCTTCAAGGACCTGTACACACTCCCTACTCTGCACAGCTGTTCTAACAGCTTGGCTGTCTAAACATGGATGGTGAGTAGAAGCAATAACAGAGGCACATACAGTTGCAAAGATTCCTTCCCCTCTCTCCTCTATCCCATAGGGACAGCCTATTTCTGCTTTTTACTGCCATTTTTTTTTACACTAATACACCAATGCATTAATAAGGCAAGTTGAACCGTGTCTTCTGCTTCTACTGTTCTTTACTGCAAACCACTTCAGCACTGTATTTGCATAAAGTAAAGTTGGTTTACTTTATCGGGAAACTACTACTACTTCGGAAGTGGAGACTGATGCTGTTGTGACTAATCAGTCAATACCATCAGGAGGAAAAGGACTGGACAACCCATCAGGCAGGACCTCTGCACACAGGCAGGGTCCATGCTGTGGACCCAAAGTGTTCTGCTGCGTGTCAGTGTTCTGCAGTTCCACTGAAGGTACGTGCCCTTGGCTTGGAGTGTCTGTTTCATGGTTTATTAACAGTGAAGCTGCATGGCTAAATAGGTTTGGTTGCACACAGCAAAAGAGGCTCCAGAGATGCCCTTCATCAGTAGAGGTGTTCGGGGCAGGAGGTATGAAGCACACAGGTTGTAGAAACCCTGTCTGGTTTCCGTTGTGTTTTTCCTGTGTCAGAGCTGGAGAACAGGAGCTTTTTAGCTTTCTTTACCCTGTCTAGCAATGAGGGACTGAAGCACTGTCTGTAGAGATCAATGCTCTGAAACAAGACATCCAGGAGAAAAAAAACCCAATAAAACAAGCACCTAAAGGTGTGCTGCAGAAGGCTAGTGAGAGAAGCATATGCTGGGAGAACAGAATTGGACATGGGACTTAGAATGAAAATTTCAGGTTACTGTGGTGGAGCGTGGAAGAAAACCCTGTTCTCCTACTGTTAGCAGGGAGCTAGAGACAAGTCCAGAAGCTGCAGAAGCAGGGTTTTTTCTTCAGCTACACAGCAGTTCCCACTGCCAAGACAGCACATGTCCTTGGCTGCTGAAGGAACTCTCCTGGCATGTGTAGAGGATGGGACCCTCCATATGCAGCATTTAGTGTGCCTCAAAGAGTCTCCTACTGTGAGCCAGGGAGCCCAGATCCTATGGTGCTGGAGTCTGGCATGGCTCCTTCCCTCCACTGTGGGCCACTGACCCAGTTTTAGTCACTGGTATTTAGATGTTTAATGAAGATTAGCTAGTGCCCAGGGAGCAATTATTTAGAATTTCTAATTACTATTTAAATTATGAATGTGTGAAATGGATGCAGCTTGGACTCCCTCACACAGAAAACCTAAAAAGACTGTTTTTCTGACACCTACTGCCATAATCTTAATCTAGTGCTTATTCTTGTCTACCTTAGATACACTGAAAATAAAGCGGAAGAAAATTCAGCACCAGAGCAGATTTTCTGAGACCCTTACCAGAGCAGTCAAAGCTAGAAATAAAGCCTAAGACAGAAGCTATTGAATTGTTGTATCTCACTACCACAGCTGACAGTAATCAAGTGGGAGACAAAGGGGTGAACAGGTATTTCACACTGCAGTCCTCTGAAGAAGTCACAGACCTGAACCCTGTGCCCTAGGAGGAAAAAAAAGTCTTCCACAGTCCCAGAAATAGTGGTGCCTCCTGTTTTTAATTGCTTTTCTGATAGCTCTTACTTGTATTTTAGTTTTAAATATTAAGTCCTGAATACACACTTTGGATAAAAATTATTTGCTAGGCATTGGCAATGCTGATAGAGCAGGGTGATCTGGCCACTTCTCCTGGTTGCAGGATCTGCCATGTCCCCCCATCTTTGCTTCCAGGTAGGAGAGGGATTTGGACATCTGCTTGGTGTCCAAAACACACTGCTGCTCCACCAAAAACCTCTGTTTCCTGGTATTTCTCACTTTCTGTCTCTGTGCCTCCCTTTCCTCAAAGATGGGGGTGCCATAAAGGCTGAGTACATTAAAGATCAGTCAGTACTCAGATACTGCAGGAGGATGGATGAATGAAATACAAGCAGGTAAGGCTCTGTGTGAAATTGGGATCTAAAAATGCCTCTGCAGCTGCAAGAGGCAATGAATTGGGTGGAATTTGCATCCTATGCATAAGAAATTATATAGTGGTGAACATGAACACCTCAGACTCATTCATCTTCTGATAGTTAAAATATCTGAAAAACTCAATTCTCCACTAGAAAATCCCCTCCAGTCTTTCACTCGGTGGTCTTGGTAGTTCACTATGCCTGCTTTCTGCAAGAAAAAAAATCCACTTGTTGGAAGGTGTGCTGGGTGTCTTTCAAACCTCTCTAAATTGCACTGCCCCTAGTAACAACAACAAACCTAACTTTAGTACCTAATATTGAACATTGGTGAATGAAGTAAAGGGATTTCAAAGCTTGAGTTTGCTGCCTGTTTGGAAAGGTTGGGTAAGAGGTCTGCAGAGGACTTCTTCCTTCTTATGGGTACAGGAAACCCTACTGTCCCCAGGCAAGGAGCATCACAGCTTGCTTTTGAAAGCTGTGGTGTATCTGTCCATTATGGGGCAATACAAGGACAAGAAAACCTCAGAATGCTCTGTATTGCATTGCAGCAGGAGACCAGCCTGGCAGAAGAGCATGTGAGGTTCATGCTGTTTATGATGAAGATGAGACTTGACAGCTTTATAAAAATGTAACTTGCTCCCCCAAAAAAACAGCCTAAGCACTTGCAGGTCTGAATTTCCCAGAAAATGGACAGCTTGAAAAGCTATTAAGCTTCTTAAAGAAATAATAAGGAATCAAAGCTTGAATGAAGAGTGTAGGAGAACTATACACAAGCCTGAATTTCTGTTCACTTCATTATGTTCACGGGCCAAGGCCCCCCCAGCTTTCCATAATCACTGTCTGAACTTACTTTAAGAACAGGACATAACAAGGCAAGTAAAAAGCACACATTGAGGTTTTGAGCCATGGGGGAAAACAAACTCTTGTTTGAAAAAAGCTAAACATTTGTGTATGTGGCCACAAAGAGGGTTGGGCTTCAGAAGGGCTCCAGCCATGGCATGGTGAAGGAAGTGGTGGGAAGGAGGGAATAGACTGATGAGCTGCCAAGTCAGAGGCATGACATCAAATGTGGTAAGTCCCAGCAATGGCAAAACCTTGTTTGTTGTCCAGGCTGCTGTGGAGCAGCCTTGTATTTGCAGTTTGTAGTTCTGCCCATTCCCACTGAGATCCTGAAGATGTTTTCTAGCTAACCTTTCTGGAGGGATCAGGCTAGAAAAGCAGTAAGCAGGGGAAAGGCAGTGGAAAAGCTAATATGGAAAGGGCAATAAGTAGTAAATGAGGTGCCAGAACTCAGAGACCCTCCTCAGAAGTGGGCTGCTGGAAAGCTGAGGGAATCCAAGAGCATTTCTGTGCCATGCTTAGTGGAGGGATGGCAGTGGAGTGTTCCTTTACAGGGTATTTGTGCTTGCTTTTACCAATTACAATTGCTATAATGAACTGCTACCAGGAAAAAAAAAAAAGTTATTTTAGCTAGAATTAAGCATTTACATGGAGGTGTTTTGAAAAGTCGTATGAAGACAAATGCGCCCTTGCCATCTGAGCATCATTGGATTTGCAGAAGGAGCTTTTGGAGAGACTCTCCCTTAAGTGTCTTACTTTTGCAAGGGGAAAAAACTGTCCTTGCTGCCTGTTCTGGTATTAAAAATGTTAAGAAGATCTGGTAAGAAATGATGCAGTGCAGGCCAGGACTCAGAGCACTTTGGTGTGATAGTCATAACATCAGGAACAGGGTACTGAGTATGTCACATATGTCTAGATGTACCTATATGATATGCTTGTGCAGGTGAAAGCTATTAAAAATTATTAGCGACTGTAGTACTCTACTCAGGAAAAAAAAAGAGCAGCTGCTCTTGAGTCAAAGGGTTAATTTTTTTTTTTGTATCACAAAACTCAGACAAACACAAAATTTTTGTTTTCACTCTTCCAGATGAGTCCTGCCAACTCGTTCAGCCTAAGGGCATAGCTCAGTACAAGGCATAGGCAGCATCATAAGCCTAAATGGCAATAGCTTCATCTGCTATTCTGTTCCTTCCTTTGCAGTCACAATAATGAAATCCAGGGGGAATTAAAAGTATCCTAGCTGCAGAGCCCATCAGCCAACCATTGTAATGTGGCTGTGAAATACAGAGCCACAGACTAGCAAGCACAATTAGCTAGTAAGATCGGTGCTCCATCATAGCCCCATTTTAAACAGGCTGCTGATAGAGTAATTTTGACACCAAAATAGCTTCACAGGAAATGCATATTCACATAAACTCATTGTGCCTTTTATTAAGCAACACTACAAAGAAGCCAACAACTGATTTTCACTGAGGGCTGTCAGCAGGAGCAATTTTTCTGCTCAGACTCGTGCTGATGAGAAAATTTTCCATGCCCCCTTCCCCCAGGCAGAGCCAGAAGGGCATGGTTACACATGCCAGCTGTTAAGGTTTAGGCTGCCCACAGCTTCCCTCACAGACCTCAGCTGGGAGAAACACCCACAGTTGTTCAGCAGCACAATGGCTCTGCCATATCCTACATAAATAACTCAGCTCAGCTCAACTCGATGTGTGTTGAGCCATATTTATTCCTGTGGGGCACTGGGCCTGTTCTTACCCCTATGCATGAAAATCAGGAGACCAAATGGGCCGTGCTCAACTGTTTGAGCGAGCTCCTAGAAAATGGAGGTAGCTTGGGCTGTTGGATCTCACCAGTAGCTCAGAGCTCATTAGGGAATGTAATTTAATGCCCTTTAATGCACTGACAATGTACAACTGCTTCCCACAGCATGCATGGATGCACAACACTCTCTGGGTTTGGAAGCTTCCCAGCAATGGTGCTCTCTCTCATGGTCCCAACTAGAGGCTGAGTGCAGCTCTCTGAAAGGAAAAGGCAGCATTTTTTCTCCTCTAGTTTTTTCTGTAAGAACAAACACCTCTCTTCTATATCTAATCTAGGTTTTTAACAAACTAGCAAAGGGCAGTTCATCTCCTTAGAGACCACAACATGAAATCTTTCACTACAAAAGCAATCCCATTGCAATGAAGTTTCCGGTCTTCAAAGGCACCTCTTGGGCCAGCTACAGCTCTAGAAAGCCATATTCTGAGATGAGATGTGGTGCTGCAGCTGAGTGGTGTGGTTTCCAGTGACCCTTCCTGAAACCTGTTCTCTCAGTGCCCCCTCTGCCTTTTGTCGCAAGGGTGGGCTCACAAAGAGTCAGGATTGCTGTGAGCTTTGCCAGCTTGATGACCTTCTGACAGATGTCAACCCTTTGTGCCCCTCCTCCATCCTCCTTCAAGGCAGGGCTGACTTGTGGCAGCAATTGTCCCCCCCACAGCCTGTGGTGCATGCACCTCGCATGATTTCTGTACTGCACACAGCCAGCCTATGAGTGCTGCCAGAAGTGTGAACAGATGAGAAGCTCACCTCTCGACTGGCCCAGCTCAGTCAGGACATGGTGCACAAAGCACTGGCATTGACACTACCTGACCTCCCCCAGCTCCTGTCCTTGCTTCCTCCTGCTGCCTTATCAGACTGCAACCCAAGGTGATGCACCAGAGGTTATTGCTCTCCAGGAGGTAGCAGAAAATTAGTGTTTGGGGCAAAGGTGATCTGCTGCCTCTGAGTTTCAGTTACGGGAAGTGTAAGACAGGATTAGAACACCCTTTCATGCTCCCCAGCTTCTTGTGCTTATAGAGAGTTACAGCTCATCAAGCCCAGAAAGTGCTGTGGGTTTGGTTTGTTTTTTTTTTTTCCGCTGTGAATCTTCTTTTGCAGTGCAGCCAGAATTCATTGCAAGATCTGAGAAGTTAAAGGGTCAGATCCTTCATCCATTACTGCTTCCTGAAGTGGTCACACAAATATTGTTGAAAGTCACATTTCTGCACTTCTGTGAAGGCAATGTTGCCTTCACAGAAGTGCAGAAATGTGACTTTCAGCCCTTCTATAACTCCCTTCTTTTCCTTGAGAGCCACATCCCTGAATCACCTTTTTTACCTCACTTCAATCACTGCAGTTGTATTTTTTTTCTATTTGAAAAACAGTTTATCTTCATGCCACACACAAAACTCACCCTGTGCTTTTGCTGTCCACATGTTCAGCCACTTCCCTTCTACCGGTCTACCTTACACCCCTTCTCTTCACTCACCCAAACACTGCCCAGCTGTGCCTCCATTCAGTTCTCTGCTGTTCTCTGTGGTTTTGCAAAACCAAGTCCTTGGCCCCAGCCTCAAGTTCCATGTATAATTTACATCTCTCCCCCATCCAGGCCTTGCCTCCATAATACGTTTTCCAGCTCTCCTGGGACTGAGATGTCCCACAGTCATGGTCGTGCTCTGACTCTTGCTTCTGCCACCTGGGACAAAGTTCCCCATCTTTCCCCCTCTCTTTCTCTCTGTTCTTTTTCAAGCTAGAAGTCAAATTTGAGTGTCTCACAGTTTAAACATCCTCAAGGACAGAATATAGAAGCTGCGTGCATTCTGCAGCTCTGGCTTGCCACAGTAACTTCAGTGAAGGTAGGCAAATGGATAACAGCTTCCAATCTCTGTCCTGCCTTTTACAGGATCAGTCAATGGCCATGTAGTTCTGCTGCCATTTTAAACTTTGATCCCCTTGCTTTGTCCCTAGTGCTACCAACAAGACACAGATGTGCTGCTACCTGCTTGTATGTGCACCCTACTGTTCCTCTGTGTCTGTAGATGTAGTGCTTGGTACACCAGTATAAAATGTGAGGGTGGAATTTCAACTGCACTTGCCTCTGCCCCCCCACTTACTTGCACTACAAGCAGAGTGGAGAGCAGATGTGCAAAGTTAAGTATTTTTAATCGTGTCGCCCCAAAATGATTTGAGCAGGGACCCAAAGGACTGACGCATGTTCATTCTTCTAGAAGCATTTAAGTGGAATTGCTAGTTGCAGGGTCCCTCATTGGCACAGGCAACATATCCATACATGTAATCTGTCTACATTTGACTCAGAGATAGAATAGATAGAAAGATTCAGATCTAAAAGACCTAAGGCTTTGCTTTAGAATGTGTTTGTCTTGGGTCCACTTGAAATTGAAACACTATGATTTATTTGATGTGCTCACTTTGAGAAAATATGAGGAAGTTAGGCAGTTCACACTTACTCCAGTAACATGGGGGGACTGACATTGGTTTCTATGGGATTTCACTGCACTTTTCAAATTAAAACCAAGAGCGCCCTGAAGTGACTATTGCTTTCAGTACATAACATTTTAAAATTAGAATTTCCTTCAGTTAGTGACATTAACAGAGCATAATGCCACGTGTTGTTACCCGCTTGTCCTCCAAGAAGCCACAGCTGTCAGGTGGCACACCCCCATGACCCTGGGCACACAGACCAACATACATGCAGGCTCTCCTAGGGGCAGGTGTGCCCCTGCAGCCATCTCATGGTTTTCTCTTCTGCACTCAGAAGGTCAGGGCCAGAGAGGTGCCTGCGAGAACAGGCACTGAGGGGCACTGGGGCATGGTGTGGACATGAAATGCAGCAATGAGTGCTACTGGTACCTAGGTCTGGGGTACTTGTGGGGATGTGGCAGAAACCCTGAGATAACGCAGGTCACAGCAAAATCAGCAAAAATTATTGCAAATGTATCATCTCCATCACTCTGCCTTTTCTCTGCTCTTCAAGCCTTTTACAAAGTACTTCAAATGTCCCCAACATCTTTAGTAAAACTCTACTTGCCTGAGCAAAACTGCAACTACTTCAACAGAGGACATGCCCCTAGGAGGGTTCAGTAAAGAATGCTATTAATTATAAATGTTTGTCAGTGATCAGAAAGCCACCCATTTGACCAGCTGGCGAGCAAATGGCAGGCTTTTCAAGCCAGGCACGTCCCAATCACATAGCAGGAGTCACCCGTTCCTGTGAAGGAAGATGTACACAGTGCACAGATGCTTTCTCAAGCACTACAACAGTCTGATTTGCATTGTAGGTGTCTGGTAACCATTACACCTTCTAGAGAAGCACACTGTAGAGCTTCTTCGCTGATCAGGGTGGCCACCATGGGCATGGAAAATCCTCAGCTAGTTGCAGCATGGTTCATTCTCCCCCAGAAAGCAGGCAGATGCCATGTAGGGAAGTGGAACAGTACTGTCTCATGTCCTTCTTTCCTAGAAAGTGCTGACAATGTCCCGCTGTAGCTGGCTGTCCTAGAGAGGAAGGTGTGGGGCTGTCACCAGCTGCTCCTCAGGCTTTCATACCACCCACACCTCTCAAAAGGAGAGCCAGGATTGCTGTTGAAAGGAATAAGATAAATGTGTCTTTACAAACAGACTGTGTAGACAGGGCCAGAGACTTTTAGGTAAGGAAGTAACAGGAGAAACTATCAGTTTCAGAAAATATTACTAATTGACGTGGACTGCTGCTCAGACAATGTCGTGCTAAATTCCTGAACTGAGAGAAGAGGAAGACTTAATAGAATATGAATATCATTTCATATACAAAAAAGGGGTTGCATATTAAGGGGGGTATAAAGTAAGCAAATCTGGAAGTCTGTACTTGGCAAGTATTTCAGTCAATAGGGAAAGGAAGAGGATGATGCAGCCAGGAAATTAGGCAAAAAGGGAGGCTGCATCCTCCAACAATTTGAGAGATCCCATGGGGAAATGCTACATGGCCTCTCCCTTTGTTCATGAATAAAATTACAGGACTCCTCTGTGTCCTTTCTGGACATAAACCTCTGGTGACATGAATTTTTCCACACACTGTCCCTGCCACGGCCTCCAGCTCTGTTGTGCCCAGGCTACAGTCTCTACATGCACAAGAGCATCCTTCTCTGCCGAGTTTTCAGATGCCAGCATCCCTCTTCAGTGTTAAATAGAGGGTAAAAACGGCAGGTCATGGACTGTGTTTGGCACTACAGCAATCCTTCTAGGCACTGGATCACGGGCAGGTAACCCACTGCTCTCCCCCAGACAGGCAGACTGAAGGAAGACACAGTGCCATCAGCTGGGCATTTGCAGCCACCTGCCCAGAGTCCCGACCACTTTCCTGCCAAAAGGTAGGGATTTCATAAAACTTGCCTTTTGGTGACTACGAGCTTTTTGTGGCAGACAACAGTGCATGCAGAGTGTATGCCTGTCATAGATGAGGAGGACAAGGCAGTCTGCAGCGCAAAAGCAGGATTAGAAAGTGTTTAGTCCACTAAGAGGGCAGCAGCTAATTCTTGCTAAGAAGCAGCTTTAGGGAGCCTTTTGTCCTCCATTCTGCACCTTGCCATCCACCAGCACTTACTTGCTACATGAGGGCAGGCACAGCAGCAGCAGTGCCCCTGTCATGAGCAGCAGTGTGCCATGGGGACAAAAGCCTTTTCCTGCAATTAGATTTGGAAACCTTTTATAATGGAAGGGGAGGCAAGCTGAATGAAGAGTATTCCTTGAGCTTTAATAGCTGGGGAACTGCAACTGACTGTACAGCCCAGCAAAGTGCATACGGCCCTGGAAACCTCATTAATTATGCTCCTTCTCTTCCACACAGTAACTAGTCTTTCCACTGGAGTATGCCAACACATCTCTCCTTGGAAGTGAGAGCTCATATTTCCTCCTCCCCACTTACACTCTCCACTAAAAAAAAAAATAGCAACAGCAGAGCCTTTTTTGCAGATGTGCTTGCTTTTATGCCATGTGAAAAACCTCTCTTTTTCAGCTCTCTCTCTTGCTGCTGCCTCTGATCCTCCCCAGTTTATCTCCTCACTCTGCCTGTCTTCTTTCTGGTCCTGTCTGGCTGCAGGGCTTCTCAAAATCTGGTTTTAAAATATGAAGTGACTTTTCAACTGTGTGGCTCTGGGCCAAGCCTTCATAGGCAGTGGCTGAGAAAATGTACTTATTCACTGCTTTTTGACATTGTCAAAGCTTATTCCAATAGACACTTTGGCATGAGATGAGCAACTTCAGAAAATGACAAAATGATGTGGTTCGAAGAACCCAGCCTTCATCTTCATTGAGGGACGGCTCCTGAGCAATGTACTTTTTTCCCTCATAATGGATCTTCTACTTCTTTCCAGCAGCTCTCATGATCTCCCTTGACTCTATTTTATTTGAGTGATGTATAGGGTATATAATAGGGGTCTATCATACCTATATCAATATATCCTGTGTTCTGAAGAATTCCCTCTGTCAGAGATGGGGAAGGAGCAGGAGGTGCATGAGTGGGGAAGAGAATTAAAATCACAGTAGTTAAGTGAAATTAAAGGCCAAATTCTAATCAGCTGGGTCCTTTTGAAACTTACCTCACCCAACAGAAACAGTCAGTATCAGGGGAATAATTCACAGTGGAGCAGCATCCCAAAGATGGCACAAACCTGGTGATGCATTTAAATACCAGCACTGTGGTCAAAGCTGCTGTAACACATAAAGCTGCACTCCAGCCCTGTGGCTGTTTTGTGACTGTATCTGTGTCAAACGTCCTCATAATAAAATTACAGTTTCCTTTCAACACTGCGGTGTTGGATTTTTTTTTTTATGTTTGTGCTTTCTTTTTAGAAGTTGGATTAGTGAGCTCTGCGATTAAGCAAACACGTATACACAATACTTAGACACAGAATGCCTGGGGTTGGAAGGGACCTCAAAGAGCCCATGGCAGGACCGCACAGCCTCACATGTGATTGCAGCTGTTGTGATCCCACATACACCCAGGGTGGAGGCACAGCCTCCCCGGTGCGAGACACCCCGAACTCGAACCAGCGGCCCCAGAGCAGCGCCCTCGCAGCCCGCCCCCGCACGCTTCGGCTGCGGGCTCCGACTGCACGTTCCCAGCGGGCATCCCGGACCAGGGATTGTGCCGGTTTGTGCCGGCAGCGGGAGCCTGCATCCCCGCGCCGCTCCGGGAGGAGCGCGGACCAGCCCTCCTGTCGCAGAATGCGGAATGTATCAAGATTGCCTTAAATCAGGACATGCTTCGGTGTAAGATCTTTTTATGCTTCCCAGGCTAATCAGCAAGAAAGGAGACCTAATCAGTGGAACGGGGAGCGGCTACCATCGCCTAGTTCAGGACATCTCCGGGGATTGAGGAGATTAGTAGACCGGGATGTTGATGTATGTTTGTTGTATACGTAGATAACTTGCAATACGCTCAAGGTCTGTGTGTCCTATAGCTGAACTATGTGCATTATCATACTTAAAATCACGCCTGTAGAGCAAAAAAGCCCTGACCAGGTGAAGACCCTCCCCTAGAGCATGCGTAGAAGTTACCTGGGGGTATGAAACATATGGAAATTTCCGAACTAATCGTGATAGCGGGGCTGTACTTGGGAAGTCACTGACTCCGAACTTGTGCATGTAAATAATGTAGCGGGAAGTCCGGCAGGGTGCGCTCCATTTCTGGAATACCACCGGGCTTGCGCAGCTGTGGAATAAACAACAGATACGTCTCTTGAGTGTGTAATTACTGCCTTGTGGAGAGGAGTCCGATTTTGTGGAGAGCGGATGGGGAGTGAGAAGGGGAAGTGCATTCTCAGGTTTTAGAAGCAAGCATAGGAAAACCCACAAACTCACATCTTCCCATCTGCTCCAGATCAGGATTGTTGTGTTTCCTCAGCTTGCTGTGAAAAGCACAGTCATTGAAAGCTCCTGGCATTTTCTTTATTTCCTGTTAGAATGGTAGGAAGATAGAGATATGTATTCATAACAACTGGCTTGTTTTGCTTCTGCTCTGAGTAAGTGACTATGTTAAACTACGACCTTGTGAATTTTGGCTGCCATCCTGCCTGAATCCCGCACGCCTCCCTCCAGCACAGCACACACCTTAGAAGGATGTTTTTCAAGGGCTCAATTCAGATCGGTGGATTCCACTCACTTGCAACCATGACTTAAACCAGGAGCTTATCAATGCCAGCCACAAGATTAGTCTGGTTATTGGCTTTATAGGCATATTGTGGAAAACCCACCCCACTGGGGACAAGCGGTGAGGACAACCCATGCTGGATGTCCTAACCAGTGCAAGGTTTTTCCTCCCAAATTTACTGCTGAAAATTTCCCCCCAAAGAAGAAATCTGGGGTGCTTGTAATGATCTCCTCCAAAAGGCCCCATATCCCAATATCACACCGTAGCCTTCTGCTTAGAAAGGAGATGTTCTGCTGGCCCTGTCAATGCCACCACTGGGTACAGTGTTCTTGGGACCCCAGGGACATGATTGATATCTTATTTTAACCCATGAGTTTTACTTGTTTGTGGTTTTGGGTTTTTTTCCCCCTGATTCTCCTTACTCTCCCACCAGGGAGAGGGTGGGAGGGTGGAGTGAGTGAGCAGCTGTGTGCCGCTCAGCTGGTGGCTGTGGTTAAAACATGCCTTGTTATTTTGTGTTCTCAGTATGGACGATCATCCTTGTAAACACACAGATGAAACAACTGTTGGCAGAGCAAAATTTCAAAGAGAACTCTTTCTGGGTTTAATATTCCCCTCCTGCTAGATAGGACCAAGGGGACACTTTTCTGGGCCCTGCAAATGCAGAATGTCCTTGTGCCCATCTCCCCAGTCCAGTGGCGCTATAGAGAGTAAAAACCCTGGCTTTAAAATTAAATAGGCAAAATGTTGGTGCAGAGACTGACCTGAAATGTCTGGATGAATTTGGCTCTCCCAGTGAGGTAGACAAGGAGCATTTTGAATGGCAAATGGGGGCTGTCACCTCACAAAATTTTAAGGGGCAGACCATTGTGCATGACTTACAAGGCACCTGTCGGTCTCCTGGAGTCAGACTTTAAACTAACAAATAATGCAGTTTTAAAATAAAAGAGAAATGTTTGAAATAATGGCTCTAAAGGATTCTAAAATCCAGAGGCAAAAACAAGTGACAGGACAGCCCATCCTACACAGTCGTGAATCCTGGGAATCCCAGGGTAATGAAAAATTGTCGTTAACCACCTAGGTAATTGAGGGAAGCCAGTTGATGTGATCCTTTTGAATTTCAGTAAAGCTTTCTATACTGACTCTCACAGGACCCTTTGGAGAAAATGTCCATCCCAGAGCTTGATTAGCACATCATGTGGTGGGTGAGCAGCTGGCTCATGGGTCAAGCACAAAGGTCTACAGTGAATGGGGTGACTTCGGGTCGGTGATCTGTTTCCTGGGGGATTCCCCAGAGCCATATCCACAGCCATGTGCTCTTCAACATTGTCCTTAATAACCTGGACATTTGAAGACATACTAAGTTTCTTAGCGATACTAAAATGGAAGGAGCCATTGACTCCCTGGAAAGGCAAAGAAGTCCTACAGGGAGACCTTGACAAATCAGAGGTCTGGGCAATCAACAACTGTGTGAAGTTTAACAAGGGGAAGTGCCAGATTTTGCATCTGAGATGGGGCAACCCTGGATGTATTTGTAGACTGGGAAATGAGCTACTGGGGAGCAGTGCCATGGAAAGGGATCAGGGAGTCCTTGTCAAAGGCAAGTTGAACACGAGTCAGCAGTGCTCTGTCACTGAAGGAGGGCCACCTATGTCCTGGGGTGCATCACTCACAGCATCGACAGCCACGCAAGAGAGGGGATTATCCCACTCTGCTCTGCACTGGGGCAGCCTCACCCTGAGTGTTGGGGGCAGTTTTAGGTTATACAATGTGAAAAAAGATATAAAGCTGTTGAAGAGTGTCCCAAGGAGACTTATAAAGATGATGAAGGGTCCAGAGGGGAAGCCCTTCACAAGCAGATGAGGTTACTTGCTTATGTCAGCCAAGAGAAGAGGACACAGCAGAATGCAACTTCCTCATGAGGAGAAGAGGAGGAGCAGGTGCTGATCTCTTCTCTCTGGTGCCCAGTGACAGGACCAGAGGGAATGGCCTGAAGTTGAGTCAGGGGAGATTTATGTTGGATACCAGGAAAACGTTCTTCACCCAGAAGGTGGCTGGGCACTGGAACAGGCTCTCCAGGGAAGTGGTCATAGCACCAGCCTGATAGAGCTCAGTAAGTGTTTGGACAATGCTCTCAAGTGTAGGGTGTGATTTTTGGGGTGTCTTGTGCAGGGTCAGGCGTTGGACTCGATCATTGTAGTCCCCTTTCAACTCAGGATATCCTAGGACCCTTTTAGAACTTTAAAAGTCATAAATGTCCCATATATCTAATCTAACCTTGCATTCTGTCAGTGTGCCATTCCCCCGTGTTCTGTCCTTACATGCCCATGTAAAAATTTCCTCCCCACCTTTCTTGTAGGTACCCTTTAGGTACTGGAAAGTTGCTCTAAGGTTCCCCTGGAGCCTTCTCTTCCCCATCCTGAAGAACCTCAGTTCTCTCAATCTTTCTTCGTAGGAGAGATATTTCATCCCTCTCATCAATTTTGTGGCACTCCTCTGGACTTGTGGAAGAAGTCTGTGTCAATGAGTATGATGCCTACTGCTGGCACTAGGTTTGTGGGGTTTTTTTGTTCAGATGATGGAGAAGTACCTGGTAACTGCAGCAATAGCCTGGTTAGCCAATGTGGCTTCTATTGAGGATGGATTCAGACCTGAATCCAGAGCCTGGTTCTCTGAGAGATTAGTTGGAGGACCAGGGACCTCTGCTCTACAGTATGGAATTTTGAGTTTAGGTGGGAAAGAAATCTTCAAACCAGAAATGTGTCTCATTCAAAGTAGTTGCAAAGTAGGGCTTCCCATTAGAGTGCATCTTCAGAGGTGATGTATTTGGTAATGAAAGTTATCAGTGACAAGACTTTTCACTGACTTTAAAAAAATCTGAACAAGCCTATCTCCTTTCAGTGACCCAAGGGCAGCACATGTTCCAAGAGCTGATGGCATTGCTGTTCTTAATTTCTGTCTCACTTCCAATTACTTGTTTCCTGGCAGTCCAGTGGCACCTCTTCTGAGCACTGCAGCTGACCAGACATCCATCCTAATGGAGTAACATAACAAAAGCCTCAGTCAGGGTATAACTGTATTTTGGAGATGGAGAACTTAATGGTATCAATCTACAGCTCTGCATATTCAATTAAGGCAAAAGGCAAATCAAGACTTCTGTAGGATAAGTATTTTTAATGGATGTATATGTATATATTAATACCTTTTTCATAAAAAGGGATTCACCAAGATTTGTTCCTTTTAAATTTTTTGTTATTTTTGGTTTTAGAGTTTTACATTTGACTTTCCATTGCATTGTGCAGGGAAGTAAGACAGGCAGTGATGACACAAGGACCGCAGCTGTTGCAGTGGATCTGTAAGTGTAGGTTCTGGTTAACATCTAACCTGGTCCTGCAGCCTCACATGGTTATTTCTTAGCCTTAGCCTAGATTGTGCTCATGATCCTAAACCTTTCTTTTGGGAATATCTTGCCCAATTCACTTTTTTTTACTGAAATTTGAATCTCTTCAAAACAGACATTAAAAAAAATCACAACATTAAAAAAAAAAAATCTATCCTTGGGAGGAGTAAAATGACATGTTATCTTATGACTTGCTCATTACAGACACCATCCACTGCTCACTTAATAGAGAACTACATAAATAAATGTAGTTTATGTTTCTATAAAAATACATATAGTAGATAAAGTGTGTAAGCAGGCATAGCAAGCAACATCAATCCTTGCAATAAAAACCTGAGAAACATATGCACACAATAGAGCTGTGCAAGTTCATAAGAAGTTGAATCCACAAACTCCCTGTCATATGTCCTGCATAGCCTGCCAGGGAAGACAAGGCTAAAACACAGTGATCCTTGAAAACGCAAGGAGCAATTAAAACAAATAAAAATAACTGGCCACCCTACCCGTGGACCGTTTACGGACTGCAGTCCCTAAACAACGCATGCGACTGTTGAATTCTACACTGTCTATCTTTTTCCCGTGCCCGATGAGAGCAGATTGCAGTGCGGGGCGCTGGGGCCCAGCCGCCCGCCTGAGGCTCGCTGTGGGGACCACGGCGCGCTGTCCCCCGATGTCTCCAGCACAGGCAAGGCTGCCCTCTGCTGTGCCCGGCACCGTATCCAGGCTGCCTGCCAGACAGGGATGCCAGCATCAGAGCCAGCCCACACAGCCCTCGCTCCGCAGGAGAGCTGACCAGCGTCACCCGGCTCCATCACTGGGGCCACAGTACCTCAGACTCCCTAAAATAGTACAAGAGGAAGCAGTGACCGACCGCGCTGACCTACCCACCCCCGCGCCCAGGTGGCACAGATCCATCCTTACCATCGAAATCCTTTAAAAACACACAGCGAGCTATGCCCGGTTGTGCCCACACATGTCTCTGCAGACCGCAGGGCTGTTTGCTTTCCCTTCTCCTGACTCTTTTCAGCCGCTTTCTGTAAAAATATTCCTCATGTATCTCCAAGGAAAAGCAATTCACGTAGTTTTAAGAGGAATGGTGGAAGAAGGTAGCTCTTCTTCGCATGAGGACAAGTGGACACTTCAGGGCAGCCTTTGTTATTAGCCCTTCATACTTGATTAATTCATGTTTACACTGCTTTGCTTCATTTGAATGGGGCTTGTGATTTATTTCTAATACATTTTCAGAAATGTAGCTCTGGCCTACCAACACAGACAGGAATTGCACAGGCTGTGGTTCCATTACAGGTGTTTGTTTACTATTGTTATAGTAAGCAGCTGGTTACATTGTTATGCTTTTTGCTCTGTGTGTGTTGGTATGAAAGCAGAGCCTGCCCGCTGGGGATTTCGGCAAACACCCCCGGTGCAGGTAGCTCGGTGTGCCCTGGGTGGTAGGAAGCCAGGCGGGAATGGGGGAGGACTCTACGTCTAACGAGGGGCGCGGGCCCTGTGGAGTGGGGATGAGGGGGAAATTATCCCGAGACTCTGCAGGAGCCAGTGGACACAAAGAGATCTCAGATTGAACACCAGCGTTGGAATGCGCGCCGCAGCTCCAGCCGTTCTCGTGTCGCTGCAGCACGATTAAAAACACTCCAAAAGACGAGAGGTCTGGGGAATGCGCTGTGGGAGACCTGCGGCCGAGCCGGTGAGAGGAACCGGTCTGACCGGGGCAGTGTGGGGTGTGCCGGGAGCCAAGCGGGACACTCATCGAGTCACTGGAAGCGCTCCCTGCGAGGCGGCTGGTCCCACCTGCGGCAGTCTCCGTGTCACCTGGGATCGTCGAAGCAGGGAGGGGCCAAGGTGTGAGTGTTGAAATTTCCAGAGTAGATCCAGTATCAAGCCTAAGGGTGGATCCGAGCCACTCCGCTGGGGCAGCATTTGTCCAGATTTGGTGGCATTCCTGCGGGGCAGTGTCTCTCTCTCTGTGTGTGTGTGTGTGTGTGTGTGTGTGTGTGTGTGTGTGTGTGTGTGTGTGTGTGTGTGTGTGTGTGTGTGTGTGTGTGTG